>BLSH010533448.1:1005715-1025925 GCA_018402905.1 Glandirana rugosa | reverse complement strand
TAGCCGTGACCGGTACAATCACCTCATGAGCTTTGTGGCGTTATACCATGTGTCCAGAGCGTACCTCCGGGTGAGCAACCACCACTTCACCACGACAAGACGTCTCGCTGACTGGGCACGTACGACGTCGACTTTGAGGTGATAACGGACGACGACGAGCGTGTCAGAGAGGTCGTACACGTTCCATCTCAAGGTGGAACACCCGTGCAACGTATCCTCCGCCACTCGCCCTTCCGGCTTCAAGGCGACGTAGCGTCTGTCCGCTCGTCGTCGTCCCACTCTTGCGGTTTTCGCGCGTGTCTGCCGGGCTGCAGCATGCACGGGTCAGTCGCTCTGCAGAACAGCACCACTTCACCACCAACGAGTGGGCCTCCATGCGAGACCTGTGTACCATATTGCGGTGTTTCGAGTACTCCACTAACATGGCCAGTGCCGATGATGCTGTTCTTAGCGTTACTATCCCACTTCTATGTCTACTTGAAAAAACACTTTGGGCGATGATGGAAGAGGATGTGGCACAGGAGGATGAGGAAGAGGGGTTATTTCCACGGTTATCAGGCCAGTCATTCACAAGTGGCTCGGAGGGTGGGTTCCTGCACCAGCATAGGCCAGGACAAAAATTTTCAAGCCAGGGGACAGTTCTGGAGGATGAGGATGATGATGAGGAGGAACCGTGTTCACAGCAGGGTGGCACCCAACGCAGCTCGTGGGCATCACTGGAGCGTGGCTGGGGGGATACGGAGGACACAGATGATACACCTCCCACAGAGGACAGCTTGTCTTTGCCTCTGGGCAGCCTGGCACACATAAGCGACTACATTCTGCAGTGCCTGCTCAACGACAGCCGAGTTGCCCACATTTTAACTTGTGCTGATTACTGGGTGGCCACCCTGCTGGATCCCCGTTACAAGGACAATGTGCCATCCTTAATTCCCTCACTGGAGCGTGATCGTAAGATGCGTGACTACAAACGCACTCTGGTAGACGTGCTGCTGAGGGCATTCCCAAATGACACCGGGGACTCAGTGGAAGCACAAGGCGAAGGCAGAGGAGGAGGAAGAGGTCGCCAACGCAGCTGTGGCACCGCCAGCACCTCAGAAGGCAGGGTTAGCATGGCCGAAATGTGGAAAAGCTTTGTCAGCAGCACACCACCACAAACAGCACCACCAACTTATAGGCAACGTCTTAGCAGGAGGCAGCATTTCAGCAACATGATGGAACAATATGTGTGTACATGCCTACACGTACTGACTGATGGGTCTGCCCCATTCAACTTCTGGGTCTCCAAATTGGCCACATAGCCTGAGCTTGCCCTTTATGCCTTGGAGGTGCTGGCCTGCCCTGCAGCCAGTGTATTGTCTGAACGTGTGTTTAGTACGGCAGGGGGCGTTATCACAGGCAAGCGCAGCCGCCTGTCCACAGCCAACGTGGACAAGCTAACCTTTATTAAAATGAACCAGGCATGGATCCCACAAGACTTGTCTGTACCTTGTGCAGAATAGACATTTAGACTGGCACCACACAGCCATTGGTATCCTTTTTTTTTTTTTTTAATATGTCTCAATATTTTGGGGGCTACCCCAATTCTAAAAAAAAAAACAAAGAAAAAACAGTGTTGGCTACCTCCTCCTCCACCACCGCCACTTCCACCTACACTGCCACGGTCACGGCCTAGTCAACCTCTAGGCTCCTACTCCACATCCACCTCCTCCTAACATTTTTATTTTTTTTTATGTGATTTTAAGTTATTTCCTTATCTACATTTGTTTGCAGTGCACTTGTCCTACTCTTACCCCCATTTTGCTTCCTTTTGCAGCCTTCTAGCCCTTTCCATTTTTTTACAGCCATTTTTGTGCCCAAAAGTTTGGGTCACCATTGACTTCAATGGGGTTCGGTGTCCGGGGTCAAGTTCGGATCGAGTTCGGTGCCGAACCCGTACGGTTTCACGAGGTTCGGCCGAACCCGATGAACTCGAACATCCAGGTGTCCGCTCAACTGAGCAAGCTGAAACAGCAGCTGGCAAGAACACCAGAACCCACAACAGACTGAAAGCATGTCACATTAAATATATCAGCAAAATCATGGTCAGTAAGCAAGCCAAGGTCACATCAGAAAGTCAGAAATATCTACACAGGTTATCAGCATTTCCCACTGAGTGAATTGGGGTTAGCCATCGTAAACATATACATCTCCATCTCACTCTAAATCCTAGTACACATGGGTCGAATGTCAGCCAGGTCAATAGAAATCGTTCAACATTCAGCCTGTGTTTGGCTGGCTTTTGTTGAAGGGACATGACCGAAAGGGGTCTGCCGACCGGCTCCCGATCAGTGCTCTTAGGCAATGGCTGACTGGAGTGTTCTGGTGGGCAGAACACAATAGCACAGTGGGGGAGATTGCTGGACTTACATGGGATTGTTAGTACAGCAGCTCTGACCTGAGCTGTCAGGTTTTTTTTTCCTTCAACCCGCTAGGTTGAACAAAAAAAAAACTAGTCGTGTGTACGAGGCTTACAGTAATAGTCCTTATGAACTTTTCGTGTAACTTTAAAGTGGTTGTCAAGTTAGAAAAAAAAACACCTGCAAGAGAAAGGCATAATGAGCTAGTATGCATCGTATATTAGCTCATTATGAAATGCTTACCTTAGATCGATGCTGTAGCAGCGGTCCCCAAGCACCGCTGTGACCGGCGACATGCTAAGTCCGTCTTCTTCCGGGATCCTGGGCGCCGACCAATCACAGCGTGGACTCCAGCGATGTGATTGGTAGGAGCCACACTGACGTCACTCTCACGCATGCGCACGGGAGCCGTCATTTACAGCACACTTGTTTCTTCACTGCACATGTGCCGATGATGTCAGCACATGCATTTATACTGTATATCTCCTAAACCGTGTAGATTTGGGAGATATGCAAGGTACCTTATTGTAGGCTTACCTGTAGGTTAAAGTGATTGTCATGACTTGACAACCACTTTAAGTAATTAGGAAAGAAAGTAGACATCCTCTTAGAAAATAAGAACAGGCTAACCACCATTAGCCATTATATTTAGTTTAGCTGGAGTAATTAGCGAATACACATTGCTGTCTGTCTTGCAGAGTCAAATCTCCAGTGTATTACATAACTCCAGAGACTGAAAATTGTGGGTAAAAAACACATTTTTCTTTGTTTCTGTTATAAAGTTTTGCAAATAAATAATTGTTCTTCATAAATGTAGGACAAAATGTATTCTGCTACATTTCTTTGGTGAAAATAACCCAAATCAGTGTATATTATTTAGCCTGCAGTAAGGTTTACAGTATAGAGTAAAGTTGGGTTTACACTGAAGCGAATTCGCATGACAGGAGAGAGTGACCGGCTCTCTATGGAGCCAGTTCACACACCTTGGGGGCAGCTGCGGTCCGAAAGGCAGAAGGGTCCTGTGCGTCTTCTGGTCCATTTCAAGTGCAAAATCAGCCAAAAATGCGGACCTAATTCGCACCTGAAACGGTGAACAGACACGCACCGGACCCCATGTTGTGAGCCGCGGCTGCATCTATTGTGAACCCAGCCTTATAGATTTTTGTTTTACTATTTTTTTTTTTACATACTGTAACCAGTGCAGTACAGCTTTATTAAATAACTAGTGTGGCGGTGATCAAGTACACTGACTGGTGACAGTATTTAAAAAAAACATTTTTAATAGTTGTTTAAATTTTTTTATGACAATTTTTTTTCTTTTTTAATACTGTGACCATAGTAACACTGTACTACTCTGGGGAGGTGATCAGGATTTTTTGGGGGACACTATGATTGTTTATAACAGGGAAATAACTGAAGTAAATTGTGATAAGTTGTGATTGGCCACATGTAATCACATGGTACAGATGTGGGCTGTGATTGGCCCTGTCTGTACCATGTGAGCACTGTGACCAATCGTAGAGATCAACACAATAGTACACAATGAATGGTGTGAATGGTGGCGATCACATGGTACCGGTAGTAGGCCGTTACACTCATCTGTCATACGCTGTGTCGTGACAGATCGAGCCACAGGGTGGCTCAACGCATATACCTAAGAGTAGTACTCTTTGAAAGGAAATATTTTAGTTGCACCATTTAAACTTTTCTATTATTAAAGGATAAGTTCCCCTTGCAAATAAAAAAATGTGCATTTATTATTTACTTCTTGGGAACCTGTAAAGCATTGCAACCGCGATCAGTAGATCGCAGGTGCAATGCTATGCTCTTGCAAATTGTCAGTACACTGCTACTACCTCCGATATAAGCAAAACTGTTTTAGATTTTCTTCACCTTCAGACTGAAGGTGAAGAAAATCTAAAACAGTTTTTCTCATTGATCAACACTTTTCACCCATAAAAATGGATTATTCAAACACACGTCAACTTTCTAGACACTACAGTATACATCAGGGATGACAAGCTTCACACTTTCACATACAGAAAACCAACTGACCGATGCAGCTATCTCCATAGTTCCAGTTTTCACCCGCAACACACTAAACGGGCCATCATACACAGCCAGGCCATCAGATACCCCCGAATACGTTCAGACCCAGAGGACAGAGATAAACATCTCAGAACACTGGCAGACTCCTTCCATAAGAAAGGGTACAAAGACAAAACCATCAACACCATAAACATGGCCTTGAAAACCCGAAGAGAAAATCTCCTCCAATACAAAGAGAAAAAAACAAACAAGGTCTAGTCACCACATACAACCCAGCACTAGAAGGGATAAAAAAGACAATCAAAGATTTACAACCCATTATAACAGAAGATGAAACTCTAAAAGAAATATTCCAACAACCCCCAATATTGGCTTTCAGACAACCACCCAATCTCAGACAAAAACTAATCAACAGGAAGCTTCACTCTAGAAGTCATGAATAATGGAAGCAAACCCTGCAATAAAAAAAACATTGCAAACTGAGCAACCAGATCAATCTAGAAGTGTCACACACACAAATGTGACCTTCAGTATCATATGATCATACAGCTGTACCTCTAGTAATGTGGTGTACCTCATTCAATGCAATGGGTGCAGCAAAGAACCTTATGTTGAGGAAATTGTAAACAAGGATGAATTTACACAGACATTCCATCAAGGAACATAAAGAAGATGATTTCTGCACACCTGTGGGACATCACTTCTCACAACCAGACCACACTATTGAAGACCTCAATGTTTTAGTTCTTAAAGGGGATTTCAGAACTATCCAGGAAAGAAAAACGTTTAAACTAAGAATGATTCTTCTTTTTGACATGAAAAATAACGGTTTAAACTTAGATATAGGTTTTCTTACTCATTATTCTAAAGTTCTACGACCCCCTCTGTGACTGTCATTCCCCCCCTCCCCCAGTCTATAGGTCTCCCTATGCCTTATCTCACCAACTCTGCTGCCAGCTTTATTACCATGCCTTATACATTGATTTGTGTTTGTTTTTCATTTTTTTACTTCAGAGATATTTTTCTTTTTTTTTTCTCTTCTTTTTTTGAAATTTGGCTAAAACTTTTGTGAATCTGTATTGCTTGGGACCTTGAAGAAGGGGAAACCCCCCCCCCCCCCCAAAACCTTGTCCTGAAAAATTGCACGTTAGTGCAAATAAAAAAAGTATCCCAGACATTACTCAATTTTCTCTGTTGCAATTGCACTAATATGGCTACAATCCCCTAAAGCAGGGATAAGCAATTAGCGGACCTCCAGCTGTTGCAAAACTACAAGTCCCATCATGCTCTGCCTCTGGATGTCATGCTTGTGGCTGCCACCCACTCCTCCTCCTGAGTCTCACTTAATGGTGCACTGCGGAGTGATCTCTCGGAGTCTGAGGGGGGGGGGGGCTGGCCTGGGAGAGGAGTTGAAGTCACAACCTCACTGTGGAGTGTGCCAGGCAGCGCGCTGAGCATGGGACTCGGGACTCAGTGACTGAAGCTTGGGTTAGAGGAGAACAGGAGAACCGGACGGGACATGCCCATGGTGAGAGCCTCTGTCTGTGTGGTCCGGTGACCGGTTGGTGGATAGATATATATTCTTATTCTACTTAGAAGAAGTGCCCTAGCTGCCTAGCCTAGCACCTCAGCAGCGGGACAGAGAGGGAGCAATGGCTGGGTTGCACAAATTCAGATATATTGTACATATTCTCATTCTGCAAGAAGATTAAGCTGGCTAACATAAATATCACATATACCTGTAGAAGTTTAGTTGGTTGGATTTTTTTTTTGTTTTTGTGCATCCAAATCCTGGCCTGGGACTGGGCTAGGGCCTG
Organism: Glandirana rugosa; assembly: GCA_018402905.1. Taxonomy (NCBI): domain Eukaryota; kingdom Metazoa; phylum Chordata; class Amphibia; order Anura; family Ranidae; genus Glandirana; species Glandirana rugosa. The sequence continues at coordinate 1,019,660 of BLSH010533448.1, read as the reverse complement.
GCCTGCCTGGGCTAGGACTGGGGCCTGGCCTGAGTGGGCTGGGGCCTGGCCTGCCTTGGACTGGGCTCTGCTCTGCCTGGGACTGGGCTGGGGCCTGCCTGGGACTGGGTTGGGGCCTGCCTGGGACTTGTCCAGGGGCCTTCCCTGCCTGGGACTGGGCTGGGGCCTTTCCTGCCTGGGACTGGGCTGGGGCCTTCCCTGCCTGGGACTGGGCTGGGGACTTCCCTGCCTGGGACTGGGACTTCCCTGCCTGGGACTGGGCTGGGGCCTTCCCTGCCTGGGACTGGGATGGGGCCTTCCCTGCCTGGGACTGGGCTGGGGACTTCCCTGCCTGGGACTGGGCTGGGGCCTTCCCTGCCTGGGACTGGGGCCTGCCCTGCCTGGGGCCTGCCCTGCCTGGGCTGGGGCCTGCCTGGGACCAGGCTGGGGTTGGGGCCTGCCTGGGACTGGGCTAGGACCTGCCTGGGACTGGGCTGAGGTCTGCTTGGGACTGGGGCCTGCCCTGCCCGGGACTGGGCCTGCCTTGCCTTGGACTGGGGCCTGCCTTGCCTGGGACTGGGGCCTTCCTGGGACTGGACTGGGGCCTGGCCTGTCTGGGACTGGGCTGGGGCTTGGCCTGCCTGGGACTGGGCTGGGGCCTGGCCTGCCTGGAACTGGGGCCTGGCCTGTCTGGAACTGGGCTTGAGCCTGGCCTACCTGGGACTGGGCTTGGGCCTGCCTGGGGCTGGATTAGAGCTGAGGCCTTGCCTGCCTGGGACTGGGCTAGGGCTGGGGCCTGGCATGCCTGGGACTGGGCTGGGGCCTGGCCTGCCTGGGACTGGGCTGGGCCTGCCTAGGGCAGTGGGGCACTGGCCTATCTGCATGCTGCACTGCAATCATTCATTGATTCATGATCATCTGTATAGGCCAACGAGGCCCTGCTAGAACTTGACGATTCTGAACTCCATTAAGGAAAACATGGGCTGCTGGCCTGGTCTACTGCACATTAGTGCAGATTTGCAGAAACTGCAGGTCTGTTTGATGCAGCGTAGCATTTGCTTTGCTTGGCACTGCATTAAACAGATCAACTAGCAGGGCCCTGGCCTGTTTGATATGTGTTGGGTAGTAATCTAAATCAGCGGTCTCCAAACAGCGGCCCTGGGGCCGAATGCTGCCCTTTACTTGCCTTTATCCGGCCCTTGGGGAACTTCTCCTCTCACTGATGCAAGACACTATTACTCCCACTAACACCAACAATGGAATATAATTCCTGTTATTGACATCAAAAACAGGGCACTTATTCCTCCCACTGACACCAATGATGGGGTACTATTCTTTCAAACATTTTTTAACTGTATACCACAAGCATTCTTTATATAAATGTTATTTTAAACACATTTGTACTTGTAGAACTAGGCCAGAGAGTAGGCAGTGTTTTTTGAAGGTTTTAATTTGAAATGTACCTCGGTGTCCTTCACTAAGGTCTGTACTTTGGAAAATGTCCGGTTACCGCTAATATTGTAAACATTTGATATTTTACAATAAAATTATCTGGTGGCAGAGTAAAGAGTTAAAATGGCTGTAAAGGCAGAAATGTTTTTTAACTTAATGCATTCTATGCATTAAGATAAAAAGCTTTCTGTGTGCAGCAGCCTCCCTCAGCCCCCCTAATGCGTACCTGAGCCCATTTCGATTCTGCGATGTGCACGAGAGACTCGGGTGTCCGGGACACTTCCTCCTCATTGGATGAGACAGCAGCAAAGCGCCATTGGCTCCCATTGCTGTTAATCAAAGTCAGTGAGGCAATGAGGAGAGGAAGGGGCTGGGCCGCAGCTCCGTATCTGAATGGACACAGGGAGCTGCGGCTCCGGTGCCCCCATAGAAGCTGCTTACTCGTTTATCTTGATGACATTCTCATTTTCTCTGCCACTTTCGAACTCCATCGCACCCATGTAAAAAAGGTGCTCGCTACCCTCAGGAAACATGGACTTTATGTCAAGGCAGAGAATTGTGATTTCGAGAAAACCACCATTCAGTTCCTGGGACTTGTCATCTCCACCGGAGAAATCGCAATGGACTCCCAGAAGGTAAGGGTGATTTTGGAGTGGCCAGCCCCGTCGGACAAGAAAGGTGTCGAGCGATTCGTGGGCTTGCCAATTTTTATTGAAGGTTTGTGAAGGAGTTTTCCGCAATCATCGCACCCATTACTCAGCTGACTCGCCAGCAGGTTCAGTTTCAGTGGTCCCAAGAAGCCCAAATAGCCTTCTATAAACTATAAACTAAGAGCCTGTTTAGCTCAGCACCAGTACTGCAGTACCCAGATCCAACGCTGCCTTATGTGTTGGAGGTAGATGCTTCAGAAATAGCAACAGGAGCAATTTTGTCCCAATGTCATACATGTCAATTACTCATACATCCTGATCTGAAAACAGCAATCAGGCAAGCCTCCAGCCAGTGTACGGAACCAGAGGTGTCATCCTTAAAGAATCAAGAGGGGTTACTGTGGTTCAGAATAAAATTTTTGTCCCTCAGCAAGTGAGATTACAAGTCTTAAGGACTTTTCATGACCACAAGCTCGCTGGACATTTTGGAATACAAAAAACTTCTGAGTTTGTTCAACCCTCCTTTTGGTGGCCTAATTGGAGGCCATGCATCAGGCTAACTACAAAAAATACCATGACAAGGGGAGAAGAGACAGCTCTATGTTCAAGGTAAGAGATAAGGTTTGGTTGTCTGCCATGAATCTCAGATTTGCTTGTCCATCACAGAAACTGGGTCAAAGATTCATTGGGCCTTTTGAAATCAAGAGAATGATTCATCCAGTGGCCTTTGAACTGGCACTACCCAACTCCTACAAGATTCATGCAGTTTTTCGGGTTTCCCTTCATAAACCAGCAGTTTCAAGTCCTTTTCCCAGAAGAGAAGAACTGCCACCACCCCCAGTCTTGGTGGAGGGTGAACCTGAATTTGAAGTCAAAGCAATCTTGGACTGCAGGAAGAGGGGCAGGCAAGTCCAGTACATCGTCAAATGGAAGGGGTACCCCCCAGAAGATAATTCCTGGGAACCCTCCGGCAATGTGCATGCCCCACAGTTGGTACAAGCCCTCCACAACAGCCACCCAGAAAAATTGTCCAGTTTGGGCACCCGGAGGCTGACCCTTGTGGGGGGCACTGTCAGAGAAATGGTAATGGAAATCCTGGCAATTGGCACAATCGGCGCGTCCCCACGTGCATGTGCGGAAGAAGGGTGCATCTGTGCATGTGGATGCGCGCGCACAACGTGATTAATGGGATCCCTTGCTGGCCTATAGAAGGCTGCCCATGTTCTCTCCAAATTGGATTGTCTTCAGCTCCCCATTGTTCCTGAACCTGTGTCCCATTAACTTGAATCTCCTGTTGTGACTCGGCTTGCTTCCTGACCTGCTTCTGATCTGCTCCTCTGGCATCGACCCCTGGCTTGTCTTCTAAACCTTCTGCCTGCTTGATCCTCTGTGTTTGACCCCTGGCTTGCCTCACGGTCTTTGCCTCTGCCTGATTATCTGTGTTTGACCTCCGGCTTGCCTCATGGACTTTGCTTCTGCTTGATCACTTGTGTATGGCCCCAGCTTGCCCCACGGACTTTCTTTCACCAAGTTACCAAGCCTGTCATATGTATGTGTGAACCCCAGCTAGGCCTTCACCGTCACCCCACACACAAAAGACTGCTATACACTGCTACGGTCTGTTACGGACTTTACTGCTATACCACGCCTGCAGCTTCCAGCAGCCTTCACGTGATCTACTGCACAAGTCATCTTCTTCTTATGCACTATACCTCCTATAGCACCTTCAGGGGTATACTGTGTTTAGCCGCAAGGGGAGCTTCTCTCAGTATCTCGGCCTCGGATCAGGTACGTGACTTGCCTCTTTTCACAGATAAACATACAGTGCTTGTTGTCAATAATTCCATGCTACATGGCATCCAGTCCTGTACTCATAACTCTGGTTGAGCTCCCCATATGGTGCATAAAAGAAACAGATGTTCCAAAAAACAAATTGAGGCCCCTGCAATGTTTATGCCATAATATGCACCGCACTCTATAACATACTTGCCTTTTCAATGGAGCTATGCAGCAGCATGCTGTCACTGCTTTCATCTTCACTCAGTCTTCCTTCCAGGTTCACAGGCTCCACCCATTTGAATGGCATGTGCACGGGGGCTGAGGCACGACACTTAATTCCATGGCATAATGTGTGACCTGAATGCAGTCTCTGCACATGTGAGGGTGACATCATCGGCTTTTGCTGTTGTGAATATCTCCTAAATGGTGCACATTTAGGAAATATTCAGTGGGGTAGATTTACTAAAACTGGTGCACTCAGAATCTGGTGCAGCTGTGCATAGTAGCCAATCAGCTTCTAACTCCATCTCGTTCAATTAAGCTTTGGCAATAAAACCTGGAAGCTGATTGGTTTCTATGCAGAGCTGCACCAGATTTTTCACTCTCCAGTTTTAGTAAATAAACCCCATTGTACCTACAGGTAAGCCTGACTGTAAACTTTCCTGTAGGTACAGGTTAATATAGCGAGTTTACTACCATTTTAAATAGTGACCCAGCAATAGCACATAACATCAGATAACATCTTTCAAAGGTATCGGTCTCACCAAACATCCGATATACCACTACTGGTACGAGAGCTGACGTCACATTGGGTTGCCGCTCGGCTACACCCCAATGCGCTTTGTCTTTGTGATTTTGTCAAGGGGATTGCTTGGCAATATGGTATTTGTTCCCTTTCACACCTTCATCTCCAAATACCGGCAAAAGCACAATGCAATAAATAGAGCACACAGGATAAAGGGTGTATGAGCAGAAAGGTAAATCAAATTGAGCTATAGGTATCCCATAAAAAATAAAATAAAAATTACATATCTAAAATCAGTGGAATGCGCAATAGCATTATTAAATTACGTAAATGTTAAAATGGTAATGCAGTTATTAGGAAATCGGATGCATTTGGCCCTGTGCACATTGCGCGCGCCTGTGCACGTTCGCCAATGGTGCCAAAGCGGCCTATTTAAACAGACAACACCCTGCAGCAGATGCTGTCCATTCTACAGTGTTCCTGTGACCCCTGTGATTACTTTGAGAGACTTTCCTTTGACCCCGGCTTTACTTGGACTTGTTGCTTTCTGCCTGCCCTGACCCCCGGCCTGTTTACGACTACTCTGCCTGCTCCACCTGTACAGCATAGCCAGCCTGTTGCCAACCCGGACTGCACGGCCATTCTTCTGCTTGCACGAGCTCCAGTGGACCTTCACATACCACCAAGTGACCCAGTCCAACCCTCATGCCCCCCCCCCCCCCGTGCTCTTGAGCTCCCTGTCTGCAGTACCAGGGGTTCTCGATAGTGGGGCACCAAATGGAAATTTAGGTGCCAAAACCGAAAATGCACTAAGCCGAAAACCGAAACTGAGTTTTTAAAAAATATTTATATTTTTATATACAATTGTCATATGCAGCCTACCCGTGCCTGGGCACTGACAGGTGGCAATGATTGGTGTTGATAGGTGGCACTGATTGGAAGCACTGATAGGTGGCACTGACAGGTGCCACTGGTTGGCACTGACAGGTGGCGCTGGATGGCACTGACAGGTGGCACTGGATGGTACTGGCAGGTGGCACTAGCATGTGGCATTGACAGGCGGCACTGGAAGGTACTGACAGGTGGCACTGGGTTGTACTGGCAGGTGGCACTGACAGGCGGCACTGGGTGGTATTGGCAGGTGGCACTGGATGGTACTGGCAGGTGGCACTGACAGGTGGCCCTGGATGGTACTGGCATGTGGCACTGACAGGTGGCACTGGATGGTCCTGGCAGGTGGCACTGACCGGCAGCAGTGGATGGTCCTGGCAGGTGGCACTGATTGGCACTGACAGGTGGCCCAGGATGGTACTGGCATGTGGCACTGGATGGTCCTGGCAGGTGGCACTGTTGGCACTGACCGGCAGCAGTGGATGGTCCTGGCAGGTGGCACTGATTGGCACTGACAGGTGGCCCAGGATGGTACTGGCATGTGGCACTCTTGGCACTGACAGACTGCACTGGATGGTACTGGCTGGCACTGGCAGAAGAGATAAGTAGATGCACAAAGCACAGGGCATGCTGCTTATACCCCTAACTAAAATCTAGTGGAACCAATTGCCTTCAGAAGTCACCTAATTAGTAAATAGTCCACGTGTGTGTAATTTAATCTCATAATAAATACAGCTGTTCTGTGAAGCCATCCAATGTTTGTTGGAGAACCTTAGTGGAAAAACCACATCATGAAGGCCAAGTTACACACCAGGCAGGTCAGGGATAAAGTTGTAGAGGGTTAGGTTAAAAAAAAATATCCCACGCTTTGAACATCTCACGGAACAGTGTTCAATCCATCATCCCGAAAATGGAAAGAGTATGGCACAACTGCAAACCTACCAAGACATGGCCGTCCACCTAAACTGACAAGAAGAACATTGATCAGAGAAGCAGCCAAGAGGCCCATGGTAACTCTGGAGGAGCTGCAGAGATCCACAGCTCAGGTGGGAGAATCTGTCCACAGGAAAACTATTAGTTGTGCACTCCACAAATCTGGCCTTTATGGAAAAAAGGCAAGAACAAAGTCATTGTTGTAAGAAAGCCATAAGAAGTCCCGTTTGCAGTTTGGGTGAAGCCACGTGGGGGACACAAACGTGCTCTGGTCAGACTAGACCAAAATTTAACTTTTTGGTCTAAAAGCAAAATGCTTTGTGTGGCAGAAAACTATCACTGCACATCACCCTGAACACACCATCCCCACCGTGAAACATAGTGGTGGCAGCATCATGTTGTGGGGATGCTTTTCTTCAGCAGGGACGGGGAAGCTGGTCAGAGTTGATGAGAAGATGGATGGAACCAAATACAGGGCAATCTCAGAAGAAAACCTGTTAGAGTCTGCAAAAGACTTGAGAATGGGGCGGAGGTTCACCTTCCAGCAGGACAACGACCCTAAACATACAGCCAGAGCTACAATGGAATGGTTTAGATCAAATCATATTCATGTGTTAGAATGGCCCAGTCAAAGTCCAGACCTAAATCCAATTGAGAATCTGTGGCAAGACTTGAAAATTGCTGTTCACAGAATCTCTCCATCCAATCTGACAGAGCTTGAGCTATTTTGCAAAGAAGAATGGTCAGAAATGTTACTCTCTAGATGTGCAAAGCTGGTAGAGACATCCCCAAAAAGACTTGCAGCTGTAATTGCAGTAAAAGGTGCTTGACCCAGGGGGGCTGTATACAAATTTCAGATATTTATTTGTAAAATATTTTGAAAACCATTTATCATTTTCCATGCCACTTCACAATTATGTGCCACTTTGTGTTGGTCTATCACATAAAATCCCAATAAAATAAATTTACGTTTTTGGTTGTAACATGACAAAATGTGGAAAATTTCAAGAGGTATGAATACTTTTTCAAGGCATTGTATGTCCTGTGAGACACAACTCTGGAGGAATGCACACAAGAGGCACAGCAGACAGTAGCATTGTCAGTCTGGGAGGAAGGGAAGGGGAGTGTTAAATGTATTATCAGATTTAGATGCACTAGCAAATTGAAGTCAAACTCCAGGTCACACTTTATAATCTGTTACAGCAAACATTTTTTTCCTTTGGGGATAAAGGTTTTGCATGAATAAATAAAATAACAAAAGCTCATCATTGTGAGCACCCCTGCCAGCGTTAAGTGGTTTGTCTCATCCATGTAAACTGATATTCTGCAGGAGAGCTTGTACTTTTGAAAAACAACAGACTTGCTGACTGGATCACCCAATGGGAATAGGAAAAAAAAAGCCCAAAAAAAAGAAACAAATGCAGCCATCACATTACATCTAAGAGCTTTTACGCTGCAATATAATGAAGGTTTGCATTTAGGTTGAATACTGCTTTAAGCAACAGATAAATCCTACACATGAAAGGTTGTCTCAGGTAACTGTTCTGGCTTGAAATATGCAGGAAGGAAGGGGAAATGTGCTGTAGACACCTCCAATGCTTGCTTACTAGGCAAAAAATATAGTGATCAAACAAGGAGGTTGATTTACTAAAGGCAAATAGGCTGTGCACTGCAAGTGCACTTGGAAGTGCAGTTGCTCTAGATCAGAGGAAAAGATCTGAAATGAGGGGAAGCTCTGCTGGTTTCTATCATCCAATCACGTACAAGCAAAAATGCTGTTTTTTATTTTCCTTGCATGTCCCCCTCAGATCTGTAGACACTGGACTTCCAAGTGCATTTCCAAGTGGAATGTATTCTACCAGGTTTATTACCTACGTTCAAGATGAACTTTACCTGGCAAACTTCAAAAGTGGGCTCCTTGATGACAGTAATGGACAAATAAAAAAATTCAGCTAGTCAGTACAATAATGTTAACTGCTTTGTATACAAAATTATTTTCACACACTTTTTCTGGACACGTAAGGTTTTTATTTGGTAGATTGATTTACCTTACGTGTAACTTTTATTACTAAGATACAGATTTACAAAAAAAGTTTTAAAAATGCACTTTAGATTTTTTAACAGGAAAGCACTTTAGATTTGTAATGCAAAATTTTGCTTAAAGCGGAGTTCCACCCAAAAGTGGAACTTCCACTTTAAGTCCTCCTCCCCAGCTCCAGATGCTGAAACTGAGCTTTTGGGAAGGAGGGGGGGTGAGGATACCCGATTTTTAGGGGTACTTCCGCCCTGGTCGCCTTAGGCGATCGGAAGTGGAAGGTTCCCTTCCCCCTCCCTCCCGAAGTCTTCTGGGACACAGGACAGGTCCTAGAAGACTTCGGGACCAATCACATACGCAGCGCCGCTCGCGCATGCGCAGTGTGCGCCCGGCCGTGAAGCCGCGGCCGGGTGCCCACAGTAGCAATGCTGGCGCCGCGGAGGGGAGGGAAAGAGGAGCGAGGCTCCGTGCGGCTCCATCGCTGGACCGGGAGGCAGGTAAGTGTCCGTTTATTAAAAGTCAGCAGCTACACTTTTTGTAGCTGCTGACTTTTAATAAACCTAAGGAAAGGGTGGAACTCCGCTTTAATAACACTATTGCAAATAGGTTGACCACATTATGTTTTTTTGTACATGAACAAGGACCCAAATATGTGCATATTTTCACACACACAATACTGACGTATGGTTGCAAAATAGATTTGTACATTTTAAAGTGTCTAGGCTTTAACTCATAACACACTTTAAATTTAATGGTGCTACATTTCTCTAAGGCATTAAAATATCTTAATAAAAGCACTCTATAAATGTAGATGACCAGCAAAAGTTTTAATATAAAACTGGCAGTTCTTTTTGTTTTCAGACTTTACTAAAAAAAAAAACCTCAAAAACTGACTTTATGCACTAAGGACCCCTTCACACGAGCGGACTAAACAACTGACAGGCTGACCCAATTGGACCCTCCATTGCCCTCTGTGAAGCAGTGGATGTCAAGAAACGTGTCTGTTGACACCCGCCAACATCTGGTCTGATCCTATCTGCTAAAAACAGACAGATGGGGTTCCATACTCCATCTGTCTGACGGATTGGATGGCAGTCGGGGGTAAATAGACAGGAGGTCCGTTTACATTCAAAAGCCCATAGAGAAGAGCGGGGTGTGTCCTTGTTCGCTATGTGTAAGCGGGGCGGACACAGACCAGCCATTCGTCAGCTCAGTGGAGAGCCTGCCCCATGTGGAAGGGGCCTAAGGAGTCATTATAAGATGCAAATATTTTACATGCACAACTTTACAATGAGTAAAATAATTTTTTTAGTCCTCCTTCTGATTTTCCAGCATATAGAAGTTAAAGTGGTTGTAAAGTCTCATGTTTTTTCGCCTTAATGCATTCTATACAGCACTGATCGCTGTATAAATGTCACCGATACCAAAAAAGAGTGATAAGCGCCAACCTTAATGATAATCAAATAAATAAAATAAAATAAATATCCAAAGTGATTATTAATATGTTGTAAACAAAATATAACCGTCCACCAATGGTCTTAACACAATCATCTGATATAAAGTCCATTGATGTCCATCGTGAATAAAAAAGTGACTATAGTGCGTTAAGACCATTGGTGGACGGTTATATTTTGTTTACAACATATTAATAATCACTTTGGATATTTATTTTATTTTATTTATTTGATTATCATTAAGGTTGGCGCTTATCACTTGTTTTGTTATTCACAGCCCAGTTCGCTGGTTCACAGCAGCCTCCCAGGGGAAGAATATTCCCTTATTTAGTATTTTTAATTTAGGTTGATCCACGGCGCAATCAGTTAAATATTTTTTCAGATACCAAAAAAGAGGCAAAAGTGTCCAATCTGTCTACAGCAATGTCGCAGTCCCGCTAAAAATCGCTGATCACCGCCATTACTAGTAAAAAATAATAATAATAATAAAAATGCCATAAATCTATTCCCTATTTTGTAGACGCTATAGCTTTTGCTCAAACCAATCAATATATGCTTATTGCGATTTTTTTTTTTCTAAAAATATGTAGAATAAACTGAGGAAGAAAGTTGTTTAATTTATTTTTTGGGATATTTATTATAACATAAAATAAAAAATATTGCTTTTTTTTCAAAATTGTCGGTCTTTTTTTGTTTATAGCACAAAAAATAAAAAACGCAGAGGTGACCAAATACCACCAAAAGAAAGCCTCATTTGTGGGGAAAAAAAGGACATAAATTTTGTTTGGGTACAACGTCACACGACCGCACAATTGTCAGTTAAAGCGACGCAGTGCCATATCGCAAAAATTGGCCTGGTCATTAATGGGGTAAATTCTTCTGGTCTTCAAGTGGTTAAAGCTTGTCAGCTTCCGCATACATAATTTCTTAGCTTCACAAACCTTTTAGAGCTCTCACAGACACGACCTGTCTGTTCCCGAGGCTGTAGGGTTTCTGACTCATTTTTAGGTAATCCTAAATGGTGTGCTAGAGAGAGGTACAAAACCCAGTGTGGACAGATTATCAGAGGTCCCCGAAAAGTGTACAACAGATGCCTGGGAGATGTATAAATCCCGAAGAGGATCTTTCCAGTCTCCCTTTGAAAACTATGCATCAAAACAAGGTTTTATCCACATGGCTACTAGGCCAATTCTGACTTTTTCACATGTAAATATCTGCATTTTTTTGCTAGAAAATTACTCAAACATTATATATTTTCTGACAGCAAAGGTGCCAGAGAATAAAATGGTCAGCGGTTGCAGTTTTTTAGGTTACATATTTGTGGAGCGGTTTATTAAATGCAAAATTTTAAGGAAAAAATACACTTTAACCACTTCAGTCCGGAAGGATTTCCCACTGTAGGACCAGAGCACTTTTTGCGATTCGGCATTACGTCGCCTTAACTGACAATTGCGCGGTCGTGCGACGTTGTACCCAAACAAAATTGACGTCCTTTTTTTCCCACAAATAGAGCTTTTTGGTGGTATTTGATCCCCTCTGCGTCACTTCTGATCACCGCTATTAACAAAAAAAGAGCAACAATTTTGAAAAAACTTTTTGCTATAATACATATCCAAAAACAAATTTATTCATCAGTTTTGGCCGACATATATATTCTTCCTCATATCTGTGGTAAAAAAAAAAAATTGCGTTTGGCGTTTGATTGGTTTGCGCAAAAGTTGTCGCGTTTACAAACCATAAGAATTCATTTACTTTTTTTTTTTTTTTACTAGTAATGGCGGCGATCTGCGATTTTTATCGGGACTGTGATATTGCAGCGGACATGTCAGACATTTTTGACACTTTTTTGGGACCAATGACATTTATACAGCGATTAGAAATGTAAATAGCCACTGATTACTGTATAAATGTCATTGGCAGTGAAGGGGTAAACCTGCAGGGGGTGATCTAGGGGTTAACTGTGTTCCCTAGGCATGTTCTAACTGTGAGGGGGCTGGGCTGCCAGGGGCATAAGAGATCTAACTGATCCCAGTGACAGGGATCAGTAGATCTCTTACAGGCTGCCTGACAGAGCGGGGAGCCGCAGTGTTTACATTGGCGGTTCCCAGTTTTTCGTCTGTGCCAGGCAATCGCGGGTAGCAGGCGGACATCGGGTTCGCCTGACCTGCGGCCATACTGCTGGAGAGTGTGGCGGGCACAAGAGCGTGCCGCCGGTTATAAAGGGCGATTCGCGGGACCGTGCCACTCTGCAGCAGTGTACGTGAACCGGTCCAGAAGCGGTTAATGAATTTTAGTGCACACAAATACAATATGATACCCAATTTTTTTGTAAAATATAAAAGATGATGTTATGCTGAATAAACAGATACCCAGCATGTCACACTTTAAAATTGTGTATGCCCATGGAACTACAATAAACTATGGTACAATAAAGGAGAAGTACAGCTAAAGCTTGTTTGGCTGTACTCCTGTGGATCACAGGGTGCAGATCATTTTGCACTCCTGTGACCTGTTTTCATGATCATTCCTCACCAGAGTTTGAGTCATTGGCCTCAACTGCCTTCTTAAAGTGGAGCTCCACCCAAAAGGGGCAGCTCCGCTTATTCGCGCCCTCCCCCCTCCACTGCCACATTTGGCATTTTTTGTGCCAACATCGCGGGACCCCTGGACAGGCAAGTGTCCTTATATTAAAAGTCAGCAGCTACAGTATTTGTTGCTGCTAACTTAATTTTTTTTGTACAGGCTGAAACTCCGCTTTAACATCAGGGTCCGGTTTGGGCCTGTCTGCTTTGCCTACTGGTTATTCTTTGACAATTTTTGTATTTGTATAAAATGTGACTGGGTTGCTAGGATTAGGTGGAGAATGAGGAGTGGTCACTTTTTGGCTTTTTACTGCTACATTTGGGAGAGTCTATGTCTGGTGGTCTCTTGCTGGAAGGTTTGGTATCATTGTGGGATGTTGATGCTTTGCTGCTGTCCATGTTGATTTCCTGTAAACAAAAGTTTGCATTATAAGAAGCTGTTTAAGTAACACATCTGTTGCAATAGATTCAACACAAAAATGGCAAACACACAAACCTTTGAGGGATGCGAAGATGGCTTTGCTTTCTTTGGATCGGAGAATGCAGAAAGAGGAATTGTAGGTAACATGGGGTAGTCTGGACTAGGTCTTGATACAGTTTCTGCTCCCTCTGGCATAACCATCACCTTAAATATAAATGCTGCATCAGCAGACAAACTTGGTACATAATCGTGGACAGATTTAGACCTTCTATACTAAGGTAAAGGATGCTCATTATAAACACTGTGAAAACTTCCTATCTATGCACAATTTGGTGATCACTCCAAGGTCAAGAGTATAATTACCTATCAAAATGTGGGTTAAAGTTAAATTCAAAACGGAGATTATTTGTACAGTTCTTGAGTGTGTACTTGTAATATTGGTGGCTATTAACTTTTTATTATAAACGAACTTAGTAGCATAACAATACTCATAGGACACAGCACAAAAATCTGACATTCTTCAAACCATAATCAAATTCTTAGCCATGAATGGCAACCAAACACACCCAGTGTGTTTTGCAGAGATTCCCATGCGATCTGGAATTGCGTCCAAAATTATGCCAATTCTGCCCATGAGTCCAAATTGGCAAGTGTGCATTAGGGGCCTTAAAGGTGTCTATGGTGGCAGATGGTACTTGTAAGTGCCATGCTATTTTTGGATTGTGACAGTGGGTGCAGGAAGAGGATTCCACCCCTCCACTGTAACAATGGGAGATTGGGTCGGTGTGCGGGCAGGTGCTTTAGTAACATGTTTAGCTCCCTTGTCACCTCCTCCCATGTTTGACCCCAGGACATCTCCAATCTTTTGGAACGCCCTACCCCAATCTGTCCGACTATCTCCTAATCTATTCATCTTTAGATGATCCCTGAAAACCCTTCTCTCTATCCTGCTTCTAACTAATGCACTGTGCTTTCTCCATCAGCTCATCGCCCACAGTTATTACCTTTTGTATCTCTTGCACCG
>BLSH010533448.1:960243-973116 GCA_018402905.1 Glandirana rugosa | reverse complement strand
CGGTACCATTGACTACCCACTGTGCGGTGCCAGTGACTACCCACTGTGCGGTGCCAGTGACTACCCACTGTCTACTGTAAGGTGCTAGTGACTACCCACTATCGTGGAATGTCATCTGTCACCCATCAGTGACCGTGGCGTGTCACCCATCAGTGACCGTGGCGTGTCACCCATCAGTTACCATGGCGTGTCACCCATCAGCCATCAGTGAACGTGGCATGTCATCTGTCACCCATCAGTGACCGCGGTGTGTCACCCATCAGTGACCGTGGCGTGTCAACCGTCACCCATCAGTGACCACCGCCAGACACTGGTCACCCATCAGTGACCACCGCCAGACACCGGTCACCGATCAGTGACCACCGCCAGACACCGGTCACCGATCAGTGACCACCGCCAGACACCGGTCACCCATCAGTGACCACCGCCAGACACAGGTCACCCATCAGTGACCACCGCCAGACACAGGTCACCCATCAGTGACCACCACCAGACACAGGTCACCCATCAGTGACCGCCGCCAGACACCCGGCACCCATCAGTGACCACCGCCAGACATCCGGCACCCATCAGTGACCACCGCCAGACATCCGGCACCCATCAGTGACCACCGCCAGACACCCTGCACCCATCAGTGACTGTGGCGTGTCACCGTCACCCATCAGTGACCGTGGAGTGTCACCCGTCACCCATTAGTGACCGTGGCGTGTCACCCATCAGTGACCATGGCGTGTCAACTGTCACCCATCAGTGACCGTGGCTAGAGTTGAGCGAACCCGGACTGTAAAGTTCGGGTCCGTACCGGACTATGGGGTGTCCATGCCCCTAACATTTGCAAAAAAGTCCGGGTTCGGTATTCGGGTATTTTGCGCGCCTTTTCTATAGCTGCAGGGCCGCCAATCAACAAGCGTTTTACTCGTTTGCCCTTAGAAGCCATCACAGCCATGCCTACTAATGGCATGGCTGTAATTGGCCAGTGCATCATGTGACCCAGTCTATTTCTGGCGCCTGTTGAATAGCTGCAGGGCAGCCAATCAACAAGCGCTTCACTCGTTTGCCCTTAGAAGCCATCACAGCCATGCCTAGTAATGGCATGGCTGTGATAGGCTAGTGCATCATGTGACCCAGCCTCTATATGAGCTGGAGTCACCTATGCCGCGTGTCACATCGTCTCAGGCTAGTGTAGGGAGAGTATGCTGCTCGCGCTGTGAGGGACAGATTACCGATCTAATATGAACTCATCCTGCATTACAGACAGATTCCTGGTGGTGCTGTGAGGGGAAAGCTTAGCGTTCTAAAACCATCTGATACTGGACTAGGTACAGTTTACTGGTGTTGTGAGGGACAGATTACCGATCTAATATGAACTCATCCTGCATTACAGACAGATTCCTGGTGGTGCTGTGAGGGGAAAGCTTAGCGTTCTAAAACCATCGGATACTGGACTAGGTACAGTTTACTAGTGCTGTGAGGGACAGATTATTGTTCTAAAATCATCTCCTAGTGCTATAGGGAGAGGTTCCTGCTGGTGCTGTGAGGGACAGATTATTGTTCTAAAATCATCACCTAGTGGTATAGGGAGAGGTTCCTGCTGGTGCTGCGAGGGACAGATTATTGTTCTAAAATCATCTTCTAGTGCTTTACGGATAGGTTCCTGCTGATGCTGTGAGGGACAGATTATTGTTCTAAAATCATCACATACTGCTAGAGGGAGAAGTTCCTGCTGGTGCTGCGAGGGACAGATTATTGTTCTAAAATCATCTTCTAGTGCTATAGGGAGAGGTTCCTGCTGGTGCTGTGAGGGACAAATTATTGTTATAAAATCACCTAGTGCTATAGGGAGAGGTTCCTGCTGCTCCTGTGAGGGACAGATTATTGTTCTAAAATAATCTCCTAGTGCTATAGGGAGAGGTTCCTGCTGGTGCTGTGAGGGACAGATTATTGTTCTAAAATCATCTCCTAGTGCTATAGGGAGAGGTTCCTGCTGGTGCTATGAGGGACAGATTATTGTTCTAAAATCATCACATACTGCTAGAGGGAGAGGTTCCCGCTGGTGGTGTGAGGGCCAGATTATTGTTCTAAAATCATCACCTAGTGCTATAGGGAGAGGTTCCTGCTGGTGCGGTGAGGGCCAGATTATTGTTCTAAAATCATCTCCTACTTCTAGAGGAAGAGGTTCCTGCTACTCCTGTGAGGGACAGATTATTGTTCTAAAATCATATCATACTGGTGTAGAAGGAGGTTCCTGCTGTTGGTGTGAGCGGTGCATTTCTTGCACAAAAATAAAAAGTGCATCTACGTTGCTATTTTCCAAAAAAAAAAAAAAAAAAAAAAAAAAAAGGGAGAAGAATTTATTATTCTTTTTTTTTTGTATTAATAAATAGTGCTACATAGTACATTTACGTACAGAATGAGGAGAGCGTCAAATAAAGGACCTGGTCGTGGTGTTGGTGAAGTTCCTGTTGCAAGGAGAGGACGTGGTCGATTTGTGCCAGCCACACGCCCAAGTGAAACACCTTCTTCAGGTGCAAGTAGCCGACAGAACCTTCAACGTTATATGCTAGGCCCGAATGCCGCTCAATGAATGGTGAGGCCAGAACAAGTACAGACGATAGTAGATTGGGTGGCTGACAATGCCTCCAGTTCCTTCACATTGTCTCCCACCCAGTCCCTTGATGAAAGCTCAGAGTTGGCATCTGAACCCCATGGCCATCTGTCTTTCACCTCAGCCCCTTGTAAATCAGCCAAGCAATCTGAGCCCCAAGTCATGCAACAGTCTCTTATGCTTTTTGATGACTCTCCTGGTGTGTTTTCCGTGGGCCATCCACATAGCCCTGCCCCAGAAGTGGAAGACATCGAGTGCACCGATGCCCAACCACTTCTGTTGCAGGATGAGGACATGGATACACCAGCGCAGCACGTCTCTGATGATGACGAAACACAGGTGCCAACTGCTGCAGCTTTCCACAAGTGTGCAGACTGACAAGGAGGGCAGTGGTGAAGGGTGGGTGGAAGATGATGTGGAGGAGGATGATGAGGTCCTAGACCCCACATGGAATGAGGGTCATGCGAGTGACGCGTGGAGTTTGGAGGAAGAGGTGGTCGCACAGAGGCACCAGCACAGCAAAAGAGGAAGCAGGTTGCAAAAGCGGAGCGAGCGTCCCCTAGACAGTACGCCTGCTACTACCCACCGCACCCAGGGACCTAGCACACCAAAGGCAGCTCAAAGGTGTGGCAGTTCTTCAGACAATGTGCTGACTACAAGACACGAGTGGTTTGCACACTGTGCAATGAGAGCCTGAAGCAAGGCATAAATGTTCTAAACCTGAGCTCAACCTGCATGACCAGGCATCTAAATTCAAAGCACTTGCTGCAGTGGAATAAATACCTCAAAATCCAAGAAAGGTCTCGGCCTCCTCCTGCTGCTTCCTCTTCTGCTGCTGCCTTGGCCTCTTCCTCCACCTCTACAGTGCCAGTGTCACCTGCCACCCAGCAAACAGAGCATGTGACAGCAACGCCACCATGTCCGCCACCGTCCCCAAGCATTTCTGAAACAGTCCCATGGAAGCTTACAGCTCTCCATCTCCCAAACACTGGAGAGAAAGAGGAAGTACCCCCCTACCCACCCACGATCCCTGGCCCTCAATGCCAGCATTTCAAAATCCCTGGCCTTTGAAATGCTCTTATTCCGTCTGGTGGACACGGACAGTTTTAAAAAACCTGATGGCGGTGGCTGTCCCACAGTACGTGGTTTCCAGCCGCCACTACTTTTCCAGGCGAGCCATCCCTTCCCTGCACAAACAAGTCGGGGACGAGATCAAGTGTGCACTGCGCAACGCCATCTGTGGCAAGGTCCACATAACCACTGATACGTGGACCAGTAAGCACGGGCAGGGACGCTATATCTCGCTAACTGCACACTGGGCAAATATAGTGGCGCATGTCCTTCCACCACCAAGGATTGCAGGGCATTTCTCTTTGCCTCCTGTTGCCTCCTCCTCCTACTGCGCTTCCTCCTCCTCTACCACCTCCTCATCCACTCAGCATAACACCTTCACCACCAACTTCAGCACATCCAGGGGGAAACGACAGCAGGCTGTTTTAAAACTGATATGTTTGGGGGATAAACCCCACACTGCGCAGCAGCTGTGGACGGGCATTGAACAACAGACCGATGAGTGGTTGTTGCCACTGAGCCTCAAGCCCGGCCTGGTGGTGTGCGATAATGGGCAAAATCTCATAGCAGCTCTGGGCCTAGCCGGTTTGACGCACATCCCATGCCTGGCGCATGTGCTGAATTTGGTGGTGCAGAAATTTCTAAAAAACTACCCGGATATGTCAGAGCTGCTGCAGAAAGTGCGGGCCGTCTGTGCGCGCTTTCAGCGTTCTCACCCTGCTGCTGCTCGCCTGTCTGCGCTGCAGCGGAACTTCGGCCTTCCCACTCACTGCCTCCTATGCGACGTGCCCACATGGTGGAATTCCACCTTGCACATGCTGGAGAGACTGTGCGAGCAGCAGCAGGCAATTGTGGAGTTTCAGCTGCAGCACGCACGGGTCAGTCGCTCTGCGGAACAGCACCACTTCACTACCAACGAGTGGGCCTCCATGCGAGACCTGTGTACCAAATTGCGGTGTTTTGAGTACTCCACCAACATGGCCAGTGCCGATGACGCTGTTCTCAGCGTTACTATCCCACTTCTATGTCTCCTTGAAAAAACACTTCGGGCGATGATGGAAGAGGATGTGGCACAGGAGGAAGAGGAGTAATTTCCGCGGTTATCAGGCCAGTCATTCACAAGTGGCTCGGAGGGTAGGTTCCTGCACCAGCATAGGCCAGGTAAAAAATTTTAAGCCAGGGCACAGTTCTGGAGGATGAGGAGGAACTGTGTTCACAACAGGGTGGCACCCAACACAGCTCGTGGAATCACTTGAGCGTGGCTGGGGGGATTCGGAGGACACAGATGATACACCTCCCAGGACAGCTTGTCTTTGCCTCTGGGCAGCCTGGCACACATGAGAGACTACATGCCTGCTCAACGACAGCCGAGTTGCCCACATTGTAACTTGTGCTGATTACTGGGTGGCCACACTGCTGGATCCCCATTACAAGGACAACGTGCCGTCCTTAAATCCCTCACTGGAGCGTGATCGGAAGATGCGCGACCACAAGCGCACACTGGTAGACGTGCTGCTGAGGGCATTCCCAAATGACACCAGGGGCTCAGTGGAAGCACAAGGTGAAGGAGGAGGAAGAGGTCACCAACGCAGCTGTGGCACCGCCAGCACCTCAGAAGGCAGGGTTAGCATGGCCAAAATGTGGAAAAGCTTTGTCAGCAGCATGCCACAACAAACAGCACCACCAGCTGATAGGCAACGTCTTAGCAGGAGGCAGCATTTCAGTAACATGGTGGAACAGTATGTGTGCATACGCCTACACGTACTGACTGATGGGTCTGCCCCATTCAACTTCTGGGTCTCCAAATTGGGCACATGGCCTGAGCTTGCCCTTTATGCCTTGGAGGTGCTGGCCTGCCCTGCAGCCAGTGTATTGGCTGAACGTGTGTTTAGCATGGCAGGGGGCGTTATCACAGACAAGCGCAGTCGCTTGTGCACAGCCAACGTGGACAGGCTAACTTTATTAAAATGAACCACGCATGGATCCCACAAGACTTGTCTGTACCTTGTGCAGAATAGCCATTTAGACCGGCCTCACACAGCCATTGGTATACTTGTTATTTTTTTAATATGTCTCAATATTTTGGGGGCTACCCCAATTTGAAAAAAAAAAAAAAAACAAACAAAAAAACTGTGTTGGCTACCTCCTCCTCCTCCACCGCCACTTCCACCTACACGGCCTAGTCAACCTCTAGGCTCCTACTCCACACTCACCTCCTCCTCCCATTTTTATTTTTTTTATGTGATTTTAAGTTATTTCCCTATCCACATTTGTTTGCAGGGCACTTGTCCTACTCTTACCCCAATTTTGCTTCCTTTTGCAGCCCCCTAGCCCTTTCCAGGACTTTTTTTACAGCCATTTTTGTGTCCAAAAGTTCGGGTCACCATTGACTTCAATGGGGTTCGGCGCCCGAGGTCAAGTTCGGTACTGAACCCGAACTTTTCCGCAAAGTTCGGCTAAACCAGACGAACCCAAACATCCAGGTGTCCGCTCAACTCTAACCATGGCATGTCACCTGTCACCCATCAGTGACCGTGGCGTGTCACCCGTCACCCATCAGTGACCGTGGCGTGTCACCCGTCACCCATCAGTGACCGTGGCGTGTCACCCGTCACCCATCAGTGACCGTGGCGTGTCACCCGTCACCCATCAGGGACCGTGGCGTGTCACCCATCAACGACCGTGATGTGTCACCTATCACCCATCAGTGACCGTGGCCCGTCACCCGTCAGTGACCGTGGCCCTTCACCCGTCAGTGACTGTGGCCCTTCACCCGTCAGTGACTGTGGCCCTTCACCCGTCAGTGACTGTGGCCCTTCACCCGTCAGTGAAAGTGGCCCTTCACCCGTCAGTGAAAGTGGCCCTTCACCCGTCAGTGAAAGTGGCCCTTCACCCGTCAGTGACCGTGGCCCGTCACCCGTCAGTGACCACCTCCAGTCATCCATCAGTGACCACCACCAGTCACCCGTTACCCATCAGTGGCCGCCGCCAGTCACCCATCACTCATCAGTGACCACCGCCAGACACCTGTCACCCATCAGTGACCACCGCCAGTCACCCATCAGCGACCATCGTCAATCATCTGTCAGTGACCGCCATCACCTATCAGTAAACATCACCTGTAAAAGTCTCACACATGCGGTATTGCCATACTCAGGAGGTGTAGCAGAATGTATTTTGGGGTGTCATTTTTGCTATTTACATGCTATGTGTTGGAAATATCATATAAATGGACAACTTTGAGTAAAAATAAAAGCGTTTTCATTTTTTTCCCACATTTTCCAAAAACTACTGGAAAAAAACGACATGTTCAAAAGACTCATAATGCCTCATAGATTATAGGTTGGGGTGTTTGCTTTCCAAAATGGGGTAATTTTGTGGGCAATTCCATTGTCCTGGTACTCCAAGACCTTCAAAAGTGTAATAGGTAGGTGGTTGAGAAATGAGATGTGTAATTTATGCTCGTAGAACGCCTGAAGGTGCTAGTTAAATGTTGGGCCTCTGTATGTGGCTCTCACACATGTGGTATCGCCATACTCAGGAGTAGCAGAATGTATTTTGGGGTGTCATTTTTGCTATGTACATGCTATGTGTTGGAAATATCTTATAAATGGACAACTTTGAGTAAAAATAAAAGCGTTTTCATTTTTTTCCACATTTTCCAAAAACTTCTGGAAAAAAATGAACTGACTCATTATGCCTCATAGATTATTCGTTGGAGTGTTTGCTTTCCAAAATGGGGTAATTTTGTGGGCAATTCTATTGTCCTGGTGCTCCAGGGCCTTCAAAAATGTGATAGGTCGTCATGACATTAGATGTATTTATATCCCTAAAATACTCCTTGCATGTTGGGCCTCTGTATGTGGCAAGGCTGTGAAAAAGTCTCAGACATGCGATATCGCCATACTCAGGAGGAGTAGCAGAATGTGTTTTGGGGTGTAGTTGCAAGTATGTACATGCCATGTGTGAGAAAGAACTTGTTAATATGACAATTTTGTAAAAAATAATAATAATAATAATCTTCATTTTGCAAAGAATTGTGGGAAAAAAATTACAAGTCCCATCATGCCTCTGGGAGTAATTGTAACCGGCAGCGTTGCAATGCCTCATGGGAAATGTAGTTCCACAACAGCTGGAGGGCTGAAGGTTACCTACCCCTGCTCTAAGACATCGGGATTACTCGGCAATGCTTGGAAAGTGTTTACACTTTCGGTATTTTAGAGGAATTACAAGAATTTCGAGAATTTCTGGCTGCCTCAGAGGCTAACCTGGCCACATGCGGTATTGCATGCAAAAACGCTAAATTTTACTCGTTATGCGAGACACCACTCGCAAACCGAATCAGATTTTTTTTTTTTTTAAAAACTGCTTGTATTGCCAAATGCTCGTTAACCGCGTTACTCGCAATGCGAGGTTCCACTGTATTATAAATAACTTACTGAACCAATTTTACATTTTTTTTTCCCATGTGTAGGACTGTTTTTTTCACAATCATCACTGTAATGAAGCAGAACTTGAAGATACTTACCACGTTTAGGTTTGGGAAAGCTGTCATGAAGCCTGAAAACCACCTTCTCCACAAAATGTTGAATGTCAAACAGCTCAGGTCCACGAACAAACACCATCCAGTTATGGGTACATCCATCAGTAGTTGGCTTCTTCCTTAGCTGAGCACGATGTCCCAGCTCCAGCTTCACCTGAACAGTGCACTATAAAAAAATAAAAAAATCAATTAAACTTGGTCCAAAAGCCTAAGCAGAGTGACAATTGCCATTTGCTTGCCATCTGCCAGTTGCATCCTAATTTTAAAAAGCAAAAGATGAGTTTTTAGGCTTGTTAAAAAACACAAAAAAAAACCTGCAATCATGTGCACAAAAGTAAATAAAGAAATTGCATGCAAACTCATATATAAGGTAATTCTGCAAGCCATTACAGTGTGCGCCAAATACTGTTACCTACTGACTTCCCTTTAGTTATCACTCATACTAGAATTCTGCGGTCTTATAATAATAGAATAAATAATAGAATAAAATATGGGTCTTAAGTAAATTTGCTTTGGTTCATGAACTCCACTCCGGTTCACGAACACGAGCCGCTGCCATCTTCCCTTCACTGACACGTTCATATTGAGAAGAGCAGTGCAAGATGAGAGTCTTAGGAGAACCTGCCCACTCAGATAGGGGTTTCTGCCCCCCTGACTACCATGAGGGTGGGCTCACTTGATTGGGAATCATGGAAACACAGTTCATATGAATTCTACAACTATATCATGCCCTCAGATGATCTTTTCTTGGATGCACAGTGCTGTTTTCTGACCCCTAGATCAGTCATTTAAATTGGGGTTTGGGATTAATTCAAACAGAGCTAAAGTTTTTATTTCTTTTTAGATGTACACATGGAAGAGGTCAGCTTAATTTAACAGACCGTATGTAATGTTTGTTTCACCACTTGTGGTTGACGGCGACAAAAGTGGCACTGTGAGCGCGCGCGCTTGCACGCTCACTGTGTCCGGGGAGGGCCAGGGAGCGGGTGCGGCGGACTCGATCTCCGCCGGCTACCCGCGATGCCCCCCCCCCCGGAGTGAAAGAACGGAGGTCCGTGTAAGTAAAGACGGACCTCCGTTCTGTGAGACGGGGAAGGGCTGTGATCACAGCCTTCCTCTACATGGAAGCTGTGATCACATCCCTTCCCCTGCTAGGGCAGCCCACACACAGTTAGAACACGCCCAGGGAACACAGTTAACCCTTAGAGCACCCCCTGCAGGTTAACCCCTTCACTGCCAATGGCATTTACACAGTAATCAGTGCATTTTTATAGCACTGATCGCTGTATAAATGCCAATGGTGCCAAAAAAGTGTCAAAATGGTCCGACATGTCTGCCCCAATATTGCAGTACCGCTAAAAATCGCAGATCGCCGCCATTACTAGTAAAAAAAAAAAAAAAAAACCCCAAAAATTAATTCTCATCGTCCGTAAACGCGGCCACTTTTGCGCAAACCAATCCATAAACGCCGATTGCGATTTTTTTTTATCACAATGAGGATGATTATAAATCGGCCAAAACTGATGAAAAAAAATGTTTTTTTGTATTTTTTTTTTGGATTTGTATTTTAGCAAAAAGTAAGAAATTTGGGTTTTTTTTGCAAAATTGTTGCTCTTCTTTTGTTTATAGCGGCGATCAGAAATGGCGCAGCGGTGATAAAATACCACCAAAAGAAAGCTCTATTTGTGGGGAAAAAAGGACGCAAATTTTGTTTGGGTACAACGTCGCACGACCGCGCAATTGTTAGTTAAAGCGACGCAGTGCCGAATCGCAAAAAGGGCTCTGGTCCTAAAGTGTGAAATCCTTCCGGGGCTGAAGTGGTTAAAATCCTTTTTTTGTACTGTACATACATTTCATGATTTTATATATAAACAAAAAAAAAGTTCAGAACGGATTAAGCTGATTTACATTGAACCCTATGGGAAAATTTACTTTGCAGCTATTCGGTTCGCAACCAGAGTCGTTTCACAAAGTTCATGAACCAAGGTATCACTGTATTTTATTTTTTGGCACAATAAATATCTATCGCCCAGAAATAAAGCTGCCCGCTGCTAAGGTGCGACAGACAGTGTACAACACAATCACCATGGACTATTTATCATTATATAATAGAAAGGAATAGCATTACATACAATTAGAAGTAGCAAACTGGAGCAGTATTTTACCAGCTTGTATGTTTCCTATAGCAACAGCCCCTGAAGGTTGGATGCATCATTAAACAGCACTAGTCCATGCTATAGCGGTATCTGCACATCAAAAAGCTAAGGGGGACAAAGCAGAGACAGGCACATACTGTATATATGACAGACAACACAAGTTACATTACTCTCCCAGCAGTCACTGATTCTCTTGTTCAGTACCTGACTGTCCATGTCTCTGCGCTCAGATGGTTTCCTTCCTCTCGTGCTCCTCACGGCGCCTACGGCCTCATCCTCCCCTATTACGGCCCTTATGCTTTTATGTCAGCACAACCAGACAAAAAAAATAAATAAAAAATGGACTTCAAATAACCCCCCTTCGGTGCTTAATGGATCACTCCGCCTGCCGATCTCAAAGCCGGGATACCGGAATGTACCACCTTGAATCTGACCAATTCGTGGGTTGTTGTAGGCGGCGCTTCCGGTCAGGAAGCCTCGGATAGCAAATCTATCCGATAGGCGGAGAGGCTGTGACTGACGTCTTAATCCGCCAATGGCGTATGTCCGGGCTTTGCCTCCACATAATTCCCCAGTAGTTGCATTACAGTAAAAAGTAAATAAATATATATGTAAATATGCAATTATTGCAATCTCTATAACCTTCAACATGTTCATCTGTTTGAAAATGTCAAGTTTAGGCTGGGTTCACACCTATGCGAATTGGATGCGGCTTAAACCGCATCCAATTCGCAGGACACTTGAAAACACATTGTTTTCAATGTGTCCGGTTCACATAAGTGCGGTGCATTCGCACTTAAAAAGTGTGCGTTTTCTGTGCAGTGCGGTGCGAATTCCCAGCCCGTTGAGTTCAGTGGGAGCGCATCTAACACAGAGATACACTCCGCACTGAATGCACCCCTTCCCGGCAGCAGACAGGCTGGAATTCACTCCGGACAGGTGTAAATCCAGCCTGAGGCCACTCTCACACTGAGGCGGTTTTCAGGCGTTTTAGCACTAAAAATCGCACCTGTAAAGCACCTGAAACCTGCCTCTCAATTAGGGTTGCCACATCATCCCTTTAATCCAGGACACACATTAATTACACAGGTTCTGTGACTGATTAAAGTGGTAATTAAACTTACTAGGTGCCTTATCTGCATTAAATTGGCCTCAGAACCTGGGTAATTCATATGTGTCCTGGATTAAAGGGATGATGTGGCAACTCTACTCTCAATCGACCCTGGTGTGAAAGCCCAGGTGCTTTCACACTGGGGTGGTGTGTTTGCAGGACATGAAAAAAAGTCCTGCAAGCAGCATCTTTGGGGCGGGGCGGTGCGGGAATGCTGTATACACTACTCTTCCACCGCCCCTGCCCATTGGAATGAATGGGCACCGCTTTCGAAGTGCCTGAAGAGCGCAGTCTATCCATTTCTGCTGCGACCACCCCCTATTCATGCGGCTGGCCTCTTCAGGATGCCGGCCGCATGAATTACAGAAACGTCAGTGTTTTTTGAAGCACCCCGATTAGAGCCATAGGCTGTAACAGGCTTCAAAAAAGAGTGGCTCGTGGTGCAGAGCATGCCACCGCAGAGCCCACTCACCAGTGTTAGAAAAGCAAATGAATATTTGCTTTTCTAACACTGAATCGCCTCTCAGCCAATCGGGAAGCGCGGGTATGTTACCAGTTTCCCGATTGGCTAAGGAGTCAGGCGATCCTATTGGATGCCTTTCTCGGAGGAGGAGGGGGGAATGCACAGACAGCATGCTGCCGCTCGCTGCACACCTCTGCCTGCTTCATAGATGGTGTAAGTGCGGGACTTTGATGTCCCAACTACCCTGGGGGGATCTGGAAAGATTGGGTGTAATACTGCGCTAAGCCTAAAAGATGTAGAGAAAGCTGCCGAACAAATGACCAAACTAGTCGTAAAAATTGTGTAAATAGGGGTTGGCGCTAATCAAAAAGTATGATGGAGTATGACATCAAACAAGATCAAATGGTAAATATTGCATAAATCAAGAAACACAACAAAATCAATGCCGGCTTACATTGGTAAATACTAATATTTAAACTAGTAAAGTCCAATGAAGTAAATACCAATATTTAAACTAGTAAAGTCCAATATGAGGGGTGGTGGTATAGAGTGCTCAAGTGTAGCTTCTTGGAGCCTGCGTGCAATCAAGTATGCAGTCAAATAGATATTAGATAAATTGTTCCACAGACAATAAATGACACAGTTCTTCTTAGGATGAGAAGTGACAGTACAGTGTTGTGGTGAATCCAGGTGCCCGCCCTAGTGAATCAAAGGCTTACCAGAACCCAGATATATGCAAGCCCACATATATGGTACGCTCTTGTGTGGTCCTAGGTCCTCCCAGTTTCTCCACTAGCGTGTCACACAATCCGGTTGGATGTCATCACAGTAGGGTGTGGGGGTCTCACGTCCGTTCCTCCTCTGGTGTTGCAGTCAGGAAAATACTTTAGGTATCCCCGATGTGCCTGCACTCTGGGGGTGTGG
>BLSH010533448.1:948851-960233 GCA_018402905.1 Glandirana rugosa | reverse complement strand
AATTTGATCATTTCAGGTTATACTCCCCACCACCATATCTCACGATATCACATCGAAGAACCTCGGACGCACGTTAGTTCATACGTCAGTTTATCTATAATCTATTTAACAAGGTGTCTGTTATTTACTGTGTCAAGAAGAATCCTACTCTTCACTGTCATGTCACAACACCACTTAGGTCCACGGGCGGGATCACTTAGTTTCCGAATGGTTTGGTTTATTAAGATAAAAATTTCACAAGCTTGTAGAAACAATAAGAACGCAGCAATCCAGGGTCAGCAGCGCCCGACGCGTTTCGTCCTAATAGACGTCGTCTGGGGGCTCCTAAAGTATTTTCCTGACTGCAACACCAGAGGAGGAACGGACGTGAGACCCCCACACCCCACTGTGATGACATCCAACCGGATTGTGTGACGCGCTAGTGGAGAAACTGGGAGGACCTAGGACCACACAAGAGCGTACCATATATGTGGGCTTGCATATATCTGGGTTCTGGTAAGCCTTTGATTCACTAGGGCGGGCACCTGGATTCACCACAACACTGTACTGTCACTTCTCATCCTAAGAAGAACTGTGTCATTTATTGTCTGTGGAACAATTTATCTAATATCTATTTGACTGCATACTTGATTGCACGCAGGCTCCAAGAAGCTACACTATAGCACTCTATACCACCACCCCTCATATTGGACTTTACTAGTTTAAATATTGGTATTTACTTCATTGGACTTTACTAGTTTAAATATTAGTATTTACCAATGTAAGCCGGCATTGATTTTGTTGTGTTTCTTGATTTATGCAATATTTACCATTTGATCTTGTTTGATGTCATACTCCATCATACTTTTTGATTAGCGCCAACCCCTATTTACCCTGGGGGGATCTGCTGTCACTGAGGGGTACTATATACTCTTATCTGGTGACACTATATACTCCTATCTGGTGACGCAATATACTCCTATCGGGTGACGCTATATACTCCTATCTGGTGATGCTATATACTCCTATCTGGTGATGCTATATACTCCTATCTGGTGATGCTATATACTATATATGGTGATGCTGTATACTCTATCTGGTGATGCTATATACTCCTATATGGTGATGCTATATACCCTATCTGGTGATGCTGTATACTCTATCTGGTGATGCTATATACCCCATCTGGTGATGCTGTATATACCCTATCTGGTGAAGCTGTATATACCCCATCTGGTGATGCTGTATATACACCTATCTGGTGATGCTATATACTCTATCTGGTGATGCTGTATACCCCTATCTGGTGATGCTGTCAGGATTGTATGTGAAACTGACAGGCAGCAGTGGCGTATCTAAGGTATGGCAGCTATGGCAAGTGCCATGGGCACCATGGGGGAGGGGGGGTGCAAAAAAAGCTGCCCTCTGCTCGAAAAAAAAAACACCCTACTCTGTCTGTGGCCCCTGGCTGCGCTCTTTACTCTCTTTGCACTGCCTGTCTGTTCGCCGCTTTCTGCTTGCAGAGTGGGCGTTTCTTACGCTGGAAGCATTGCGGTTGTCTTGGAAACTCATGGCCCCATCCTCTGTCACTCTCGCCGGAAGGATCCCAGAAATAATAATCTGGCTGCTGGAAAGGTGTGGGCATTGGGGTAACAGAAAGGGGCGGAGCCGTGCGGTAGTGCGGGCTGCTCAATTCCGGCTGGCCGGGATCAAGATGACAGTAGCCGGGGGGACAGAGAGTCAGAGACGAGCTGCCGGGTGAGTGTGTCCAGCCTGTCATCGCTGACAGCGGAGGTCGGAGGGTGTGTGTGTCTGTGCTGCCTTCTAGCGCTCCGCCTATATACCGGACCTTACACTGCCCCATATATCACCCTACACATCACTCCGTATAGACTTTCTCATGTCCTCTATAGATTACTGCATTCACCCGTACAGTACTCCCTACCACCACCCATAGAGTACTGTGAGATCTATACATTCTATATCTGACAGGACTGTCTATAATACCTCCTACCATCCCCCTTCTCCCATAGAGATCTGCAGGTTATACTTCCCACTATCCCCCCTATATATATATATTTCTGTGTCATCCTATACATTGTATGCTCTATCATCTCCCATAGAGTTCTGTGTGAGCTTTAACATTACTCCGTATTATACTTCCCACTATCTCCTATATATATATATATATATATACATATATATATATATATATATATATATATATATATATATATATATATTTCTAGAGAGAGCTCCGTGCAATCTATACACTGTTATCTGAAAGATGGGTTTCAAATGTTTTGACAGGGGCGCGGTTTCAATGCTCGCCATAGGCGCCCTTTTCCCCATATACGCTTCTGACAAGCAGACTCCTGTCAGATTGCTCACATGCACCCCTCAGTACCAGCACCCCCAGCCCTCCTCTTTTACTCTTTTAGACCCTGCATGTGTCATTAAAGAGAACCTGTCACCTAAAAATCATCACATGGGGACATTTTGTCCCTTATGTGATGAAAAAAAAAGTTAAGTGGAAAAAGTTTTTTTTTTTTTTTTGCAAAAAAATAAAGTTACACCCAAGTACATAAAAAAGTTGCCCCCCCCACCACATATACGCACATACAAATGCAAACGCAACGCAACATTACATATCACCGTGCACACAGGAGTGAGAGCAATAATTCTAATACAAGACCTCCTCTATAACACTAAACTGATACCTATAGGGTGCTTCTGAAGCGTCGCCTATAGAAAATATAGGGCACTGAAATTTGTTGCCATTTTATGGACAAACACAAATTTAAGGTTTGACAAGTTGGGTATCTATTTAGCGCAACCTCTTCCTTTATATTTTACCAAACATTTGGGTAGCTTATTGCGTTTGTTTGCCCTAAAATTCACTTTAGTATGTTTTTTACTGAAATGTTGCGTTTCCTAGACCTTTGAAGTTGAGTGGAAGTGATGAAGATGTAGCAGAGGTGCTGTGGAGGCCAGGGGTGGAGTTAATTCCTGGAGCAGGACAAAGGAGTAGGAGAACAGCAGAGGTGCTACTGAGAACACTTTAACCACTTCCTTACTGGGCACTTAAACCCCCCTCCTGCCCGAACCAATTTTCAGTTTTCAGCACTGTCGCTTTTTGAATGACAATTGCGCGGTCGTGTGGCGTTGTACCCAAACAAAATTTGCGTCCTTTTTTTCCCACAAATAGAGCTTTCTTTTGGTGGTATTTGATCCCCTCTGCGTCATTTCTGATCGCCGCTATAAACAAAAAAAGAGCGACAATTTTGAAAAAAAAACAATATTTTTTACTTTTTGCTATAATAAATATCCAAAAATAAAAAATAAAAAACAAATTTATTCATCAGTTTTGGCCGATATATATTCTTCTACATATTTTTGGTAAAAAAAATCGCAATCTGCGTTTATTGATTGGGTTGCGCAAAAGTTATAGCGTCTACAAACTATGGACATTGATTTATGGCATTTTTATTTTATTTTATTTTTTTACTGGTAATGGCGGCGATCTGCGATTTTTATCGGGGGTGCGATATTGGGGAGGACATGTCGTACATTTTTGACACTTTTTTGGGACCAATGACATTTATACAGCGATCAGAAATTTAAATGTCCACTGATTACTGTATAAATGTCATTGGCAGTGAAGGGGTTAACCAGCAGGGGGCAGTGAAGGGGTTAAGAAATGTTCCCTGGGTGTGTTCTAACTGTGGGGGGGTGGAGCTGGTCGGGACATAACAGATCTAACTGATCCCAGTGACAGGGATCAGTAGATCTGTCATGTCCCATTCACAGAACGGAGAACCGCCGTGTTTACATCGGCGGTTTCCCGTTCTGAGGCTGCTACAGGTGATCGGCGGGTCTCGGGCGGACATCGAGTCCGCCCGACCCGCGGACACGCCCACGCAGCGTGCGGCGGCCGCGAGAGCGCGCCGCCGCAGGCTTTGAGTGCGCGCGGGGGGCGCGCAAGGGGGAGGACGTCCATGGACGTCCTCCCGGATTTTCAGAGCCGCGCTGTAGCCGTCTTTTGGCTATAGCGCGGTTCTGTACAGGTTAAAGTACCCACTGGAGTCGGACTGTGACCTGGTACTAACGAGCAGCAAAATCCATCTCCACCATCAAGAGCTCTGGTGAACATGGGTTAGTACTTAGACTCCGCACCTCAGGTATGTCTGTACTGCTGATCGCTCCACCCAAAAACTGAAACATTGCAATCTGCCTCTGCCTTTTAACATTGGTATATCTGTACTGCTGATCGCTCCACCCAAAAACTGAAACATTGCTATCTGCCTCTGCCTTTAAACATTGGTAAATCTTTTTATACTAGCTTCATCTTCCTTAAGCTGAACACCGAATGACTAAATGCGTCTTTGGTAATCTGGTTTTGTCATTGCTGTTTAAAATACATCTGTAGGCATGTTCCTGACATTATGATGTTTATTTAGCCTATAGCCTTACCTAAATTTATGGTTTCTCTTATCTTTACAATCTTGGCCTTTGTTGCATTTTGATTGCAGTGTTAGAAGTTTAATGTGATGGCTATGTGCCTTATATCATCTCCGAATTGATTAATTATCCACCTCCACCCCCACCCATCACAGTATAAAACCAAGCTTTGCTTACGGGGCAATAGCATTGCAGGGGGTTCTTCCAAAGAAGTGGGGTTCTTTAAATAAGTGGACACTTCCGCTCTTGCACTTCAGCCATTTGCACAAAGCGCATACTAACAGAAAACTACTCAAACACCAGACTACAGGTAACCTCATTTCCAAAAGAACACACTATCCTCTCTAGAACATGCATACCTTTCCTCTCCTTTTCACAATAGCAGCCTCTCTCTTCAAACTATCTTTTCTTCACCCCTCTCCCCCACCCCACAATCTGTACATATCATCCTCACTTCTCCCCTCTCCCTATTACTGCACTTACCACCTCTTTCTAACTCTATGCCCACATGATAACAAAACCAGGACGCTCAAGCATGTCCCCTCATATAAATCATATTCCCATGTTGCCTCCCTTTCTCTTCTGCTTCTCCTAGCCTCTGGAGATATTTCCCCAAACCCTGGGCCTCTCCCATTTAACCTCACACATCACCACCACCCCACTCTCTCTGGCAGTATTCACAATCTACACAATTTAATCTCCATCCCCCTTATTCCCAAAACCACCCTCCCCTTCCACTGTGCCCTCTGGAACGCCCGCTCTGTCTGCAACAAGCTCACTGCCGTTCATGACCTATTTGTCACTAATTCCTTTCATCTACTTGCTATTACCGAAACCTGGCTACACGAATGCGATTCTCCTTCTCCTGCTTCCCTCTCCCACGGTGGCCTTCTCTGGACTCACTCCCCTAGGCCTAATGGACGCAAGGGAGGTGGGGTGGGATTCCTCCTATCCCCACAGAGCACCTTTCAGGTTCTTCACTCTCCTCCCTCTCTGTCACTCTCATCATTTGAAGCCCACTGTATACGTCTATTCTCTCCAACCTCCCTAAGAATTGCTGTGATCTACCGGCCTCCTGGACCGCTGTCAACTTTCCTTGATGAATTTTCTGCCTGGCTACCCTACTTTCTCTCTTCTGAAATTCCCACAATCCTTCTTGGGGACTTCAACATCCCAGTTAACACTAACACTACTGCTACCTCTAAATTTCTTAGTCTAACTTCCTCATTTGACCTGAAGCAATGGGTACAGGCTCCTACACACACTGATGGGAACACCCTCGACCTTGTCTTCTCCTATCTATGCACTCAATGCAACCTCTCCAACAATCTATTTCCCCTCTCTGACCACCACCTTATTAGTCTCTCTCTCTCCCTGTCTTGCACCACCTTCCCCTCCAATCGCCTAACCGTCACCTGTAGAAACCTTCGCCAACTCAACACTTCTCTCCTCTATTCTGCTACTGACCATCTCTATGAAAAAATCTCACCTCTGTCCTGCCCCAACCAAGCCACTGCCATCTACAATAAATCGCTGTCCTCCACCCTGGATGAGCTGGCTCCCCTCACCACACACAAAATCGGGCCTCGACCCCTACAATCCTGGCAAATAGACGACACCAGGAACCTCAAAAAGCGTAGCCGCTCCCTTGAGCGTCTGTGGCACAAGAGTAAGTCTCTCAAAGACTTCAACCAATACAAATCTGCCCTCCATAAATACAATTCTTGCCTCCACACTGCCAAGCAGACCTATTTTACCACTCTTATCAACACCTTCTCATCCAGTCCCCGTCAACTCTTCTCTACCTTCAACTCCCTACTTCGTCCTCCACTGCTTTCGCCTACTAACTTACTCCCTGCCCAGGAGGTTGCTAACCACTTCAAAAGCAAGATTGACACAATACGTAACGAAATCTCCACTCTACAGGCATCCTCCCTGGTTAACACCCCATGTCAACAAGTACAATTGACACTATCCTTATTCAGACCTGCTACTATAAACGAGGTTGCTAAACTCCTTTCTAATGCCCACCTAACCACCTGTCCACTGGACCCTATTCCCTCTCAAAGACTACGCTTACCCTCTGACTCTATCCTGCATTCTCTAACTCACATCTTCAATCTCTCCCTCTCTTCTGGCATCTTCCCCAATGCTCTAAAACATGCATTGGTCACCCCTATACTCAAAAAGCCATCCCTGGACCCTACCGATCTAAACAATCTGCGCCCTATCTCCTTGCTCCCCTTTTCCTCCAAACTCCTTGAACGCCTAGTCTACAACTAACTGAGTGACCACCTTGAATAACCTTCTGGACCCCCTTCAATCTGGATTTCGCCCTCAACACTCTACAGAAACTGCCATTCTTAAACTCACAAATGACCTACTAACCTCAAAAACCAATGGACACTACTTTGTACTCCTACTCCTGGACCTTTCGGCTGCCTTTGATACTGTCGACCACCCCCTCCTCCTCAAAAAACTTTACTCCCTCGTTCTCCGTGACTGTGCTCTTCAGTGGCTCTCTTCCTACCTATCCCATCGCACCTTCAGCGTAACGTACAATTCTACCTCCTCCTCTCCTCTTCCCTTCTCTGTTGGGGTCCCCCAAGGTTCTGTTCTTGGACCTCTCTAATTTTCAATATACACCTCTTCCCTGGGTCGGCTGACAGCCTCCCATGGTGTTCAATATCATTTCTACGCTGACGATACCCAAATCTACCTCTCCACCCCCCCAACTCACCCCATCAGTCTCCTCACGTATCACTAGCTTATTAACAGACATATTTGCCTGGATGTCACACCACTTCCTCAAGCTCAACTTGTCCAAAACTGAACTCATAATATTTGCTACCCCACGTGCCATTTCCCCCTACTTCTCTGTCAAGAGCAATGGCACAACCATCCACCCATCCCCATATGTCAGGGTGCTTGGTGTTATCCTGGACTCTGAACTCTCCTTTTGGCCCCACATCCAATCACTTTCTAAGGCTTGCCGCCTCAATCTCTGCAACATCTCTAAAATACGTCCCTTCCTGACCAATGAAACCACAAAGCTCCTGATTCACTCCCTGGTCATCTCTCGCCTCGACTACTGCAACTCCCTCCTCGCTGGCCTACCTTTAAATAGACTATCCCCCTCCAGTCCATCATGATTGCCGCTGCCAGACTAATCCACCTTACAAACCGTTCAACGTCTGCCACCCCTCTCTGCCAATCCCTCCATTGGCTGCCATTTGCCCAACAAATTAAATTCAAAATACTAACAATCAGCTACAAAGCCATCCACAACTCTGCTCCCAGCTACATCACCAACCTAGTCTCAAAATACCAACCTAACCGTCCTCTTCGCTCCTCCCAAGACCTCCTGCTCTCCAGCTCCCTCATCACCTCCTCTCATACTCGCCTCCAAGACTTCTCCCAAGCCTCTCCCATCCTCTGGAACTCCCTACCCCAATCGGTCAGAATGTCCCCAAATCTATCCACCTTCAAGCGATCCCTGAAAACTTTTCTCTTCAGGGAAGCCTATCCTGCCACCACATAACTACACTCCTTATTTTCTCAATCAGCACATCCCCCGCAGTTATTGCCCTTTCGTATCATTTAACCCTCCCTCTTAGATTGTAAGCTCTAACGAGCAGGGCCCTCTGATTCCTCCTGTATTGAATTGTATTGTAATTGTACTGTCTGCCCTAATATTGTAAAGCGCTGCGCAAACTGTCGGCGCTATATAAATCCTGTATAATAATATAATAATAATAATGTGTGTAGCGGTATCCCCGACCCCTAGAGGCCTAATGGTGACCTCAGGGAGTTGGGGAGTCAGGGAGAACTGACATCCTTCTTCACAGTATGGGTGTAATGCAAGTTGGAAATATGGACGCTAGTCACTTTTTGAATGCAGAAAAAGAGATTTATTGTCTCTTAACAAGAACTGGGGGAGAGAGGGTTTAGGGCCAGGACACCCTTAGGCAGATGCAAAAGCAATTGGCAGACTCTGAGACAAAAATAATAGGCAGACAGCTATACAGATGGAGGGCCTTTAAGCTGAATGCAGCAACTGTATTTGCAGAACTGCTGTCTCCTATGGCTTGTTTGGGCTTCCGGCCTGAAGCCCCAACCCCGCGCTGCTTCTCTCAGACCTTGATAGGCCTCAGGCAGCCTAGCAGCCAGGTGATCCTGGGATAGGCCTTAGGCTTCTGGCCTAGCAACCCAGAAGCCTTGTAACACACATCCACCCAGACAGCCATCCAGGTGGCACAGAACCGTGATCACCTGACTCCTCCCGAATAAATAGCCTCTCCAAGTAAGCCAAGGGGACAAAGAAAACCCTTGCCATATGGTTGAGACAACCTACCCACTCCTAGTCTGGATTCACTATGCCCATGTCATTCTAACAGGCAACAATGCCACCTAGCGACAGAAGAGAGAGGTGCATCAAATACAGAGTTAGGGAAAAGTCAGTGGATCCCCCTAACAATTAGTCAGGCTAGTTACCACCTAGCAAACTAAATTTGTTAACAACCCTGCCTAAGACCAGGGTGCTACACATGCGATATACAAAAATTGGAACTACCACTATTTTATTTTCTAGGGTGTCCGCTTTCAAAAAATATATAATGTTGGGGATTTTGTGTAAAAGTTTTTTTTTAAACGTGTGCAAAAAAAAAGGCATAATGGCTCTGGCAGCGAAAGGGTTAAACATACATGAATGTGTACTGTGTGAATGTCTATGTACATAAGACCTCAGGTACTGAAGTGAACATTTCATCTTTGGTTTTATGCTAGCTGATATAGAAGTACGGTAACTCTAAGGCTCGGTACACACTCGTGTGAAGCAGGAAACCCTGCAAATCCAGTGTGGGTTTCTGCATTGCACCTGAGTTCACACTGCCCTCTGCCAACTGCTGCAGGTGTCAATGGAAAGTGAATGACACCCCCAGATCAGTTCGCAGATCGCAGCGCAAACTGTGAATTCGGACAGGAATCGGATCGCTTGGGTATTCACACCCATGCAATCTGATTCTGGTGTGGACAAAAAAAAGGGTCCTGCATGATTTTGTTCCGAATGTGATGTGAATTCAGCCATACAATCTGTATGGCTGAATTCGCATCACACAGACATTGCATGTGATCTGCACAGCAATGTGGTGCCAATCACATGAAATGTCTGACATTGCACAAATGTGAACCACAGCAAATTGCGGGACGCCCGTATGATTCCTGTCACCTCCAATGGCACCCCGATCGCGTTGCGATTTATGCCATGAGATTTGACCACTGTTATGTGACCACTGTGACAGCCAGCTGTTGTATTGACCAACTGGGCTATACAATGAGCTGAGACTGGGCACTGGGTTAAACTTGTGATGAGTAAATTAGCCTGAAGATGATTGGAGTTTCATGTTACATGGGGAAAAAAGGGTCGTTACTTCTGGCCCATCAGGAGACTGAGAGACCAAGAAGAGAGGGTTTACATATAAAGATCCACAACCACTGCAGATGTGGTTTAGTGAGTCATGTTAAAAGGAAGTGTAGTTTCAGCATAAAAAACACTGCTGTAACTGTCAGGCAAAGTTCTGACATCATTGTTAATATGAAGGGCTCTGTTTTCAGGGAAGAATATGTCATATGAAATTACCAGCTTGTATCGGACTCATTTCCCCTTTCTTACTGTTCTGATAATAATTCATTATTTGGGATTTTACAAGGACATCCTCCTTTCTTTCCCGATTGACTTGAAAGTTTTCTCTATTGGCTGAAAAAAACAGAATAGTTTACTTTCAGCACATATTGTCAGTGTATATTTTCTGATTATATCTCAAAGTGGTATTAAAGTCTACCTCCCATCCCTAAACAAATACCTGGTGCAATATCACTGCTCTATCACTGTCTCTGATTTCAGCGCCACTCCCAGCACTGCTACAAAAAAAAAAAAAATTGTAGCCTTTAGTATCACTTTAAAGTGTATGTTTAGGCATTACCAGAATTTAACCCCAGACCTTCTTCTCTCTCTAGAAGAGGGGTAGGCGACTTTTCAAAAGAGAAGATCTACCAGGGGTGATGTGTAAGTAACACAAAGTTCAGATTTAAATTCTATATAATGCAAAGTGTTCGCAGGTCAGAGTAAGTAATGCAGAGTTCACAGATCAGGAGTAACTAAAACACAGTTGACAGGTCAGGAGTAAGTAAAGCAGAGTTCAGAGGTCAGGAGTAACTAATACGCAGTTGACAGGTCAGGAGTAAGTAAAGCAGAGTTCAGAGGTCAGGAGTAACTAATACCCAGTTTACAGGTCAGGAGTAAGTAAAGCAGAGTTCAGAGGTCAGGAGTAACTAATACACAGTTGACATGTCAGGGGTAAGTAAAGCAGAGTTCAGAGGTCAGGAGTAACTAATACACAGTTGACATGTCAAGGGTAAGTAAAGCAGAGTTCAGAGGTCAGGAGTAACTAATACACGGTTTCAGGTCAGGAGTAAGTAAAGCACAGTTGACAGGTCAGGAGTAACTAATACACGGTTGACAGGTCAGGAGTAAGTAAAGCACAGTTGACAGGTCAGGAGTAACTAATACACAGTTGACATGTCAGGAGTAAGTTAAGCTGAGTTCAGAGGTCAGGAGTAACTAATACACCATTGACAGGTCAGGAGGAAATAAAGCAGAGTTGAGCGGCCAGGAGTAACTAATACACAGTTGACAGGTCAGGAGTAAGTAAAGCAAGGACTGGAGACTTGAGACGAAATGAATGACGACTGGACAGTTGACACATAATCAATGACGACTTGGGACATGAGACGAAATGAATGAGGACTGGACAGTTTACACATAATCAATGACGACTGGAAACTTGAGACGAAATGAATGTCGAGACAGTTAACGAATAATCAATGACGACTGGAAACTTGAGACGAAATGAATGAGGACTGGACAGTTGACACATAATCAAT
>BLSH010533448.1:913908-924359 GCA_018402905.1 Glandirana rugosa | reverse complement strand
TTTCTTAAAATTAAGAAATAGTCCGCTTTCTGTCCCCGGCCCCCACTGAACACAGGGGGCCCGGAAAAGTTTCTTTCTAAACAGCTGCACAGCGGGAGATTAGCATGTTGGTGGCCAGGATTTGGGAGCCCCCGCCCACTCTACCTCGCCTTGCTAACGGGGACGGTATTCCTGCTGTGGAAAAAGTACAGCAACACCATTCTCATGCATTTCTGCAGGACTCGAGCCCTGGCCATACAGGTGTGGGAGGTTTTCTTTTGGGGGGGTGGCAGCAGCACCATGTTGGAGGGACAGCAAAATGCACCTTCACCTAAGCAGGCAAAGATCCTTCCACCAACCCTGGGTGTTCGCCAAAGCTCCTGATAGTGGAGATGGATTTTG
Organism: Glandirana rugosa; assembly: GCA_018402905.1. Classification (NCBI taxonomy): domain Eukaryota; kingdom Metazoa; phylum Chordata; class Amphibia; order Anura; family Ranidae; genus Glandirana; species Glandirana rugosa. The sequence goes on along the minus strand of BLSH010533448.1, from coordinate 923,978 downwards.
TTGCATGTTAGCACCAGGTAGCGGTCTTCAGGATCGTCCCGTCAGGAGGTGAGCAATCCGAGGTCCAGAAGCGCATAAGCAGGTAAGAAAGTAAGTAAGTAAGGAACAGAAGCGTAGCCAGTAAAATAAGACAAAGGTCAGTAACGAGTAGTTGTAGGTTGGGATCAGATGGAAGCGCAGTCAAGGAACAAGCCAAGGGTCAATACCGAGTAGTAGCACTATAAGGACGGCAGCAGGGAAGACAAGAGCGATATACTGGCTAAAGAGAGCACAATAATCTGGCAAACAGAAAGTGCAGAGACATGACTTAAATCAGGAAGTTCATGGGAGGAGCAAATTTATTAGGTACATCTATTCAACTGCTTGATAACACAAATTGCTAATCAGTCAATCATGGCAGCAACTATACATTCAGGCATCTAGACGTGGTGAAGACGGCATGCTGAAATTCAAACCGAGAATCAGAATGGGGAAGAAAGTGGATTCAAGTGACTTTGAACATGGCATGGTTATTGGTGCCAGACGGCTGGTCTAAGTATTTCAAAAACTGCTGATCTACTGGGATTTTCACACACAACCATCTCTAGGGTTTACAGAGAATGGTCAGAAAAAGAGAAAATATCCAGTGAGTGGCAGTTGTGGGGGCAAAAATGGCTTATTGATGTCAGAGGTCAGAAGAGAATGGGCAGACTGGTTTGAGATGATAGGAAGGCAACAGTAGCTCAAATAACCACTCGTTACAACCAAGATATGCAGAATTCCATCTCTGAACACACAACACATTGAACCTGTAATTAGATGGGCTACAGCAGCAGAAGACCACACTGGGTGCCACTTCTGTCAGCTAAGAACAGGAAACTGAAACTACAACACAGGCTCACCAAAATTGGACAATAGAAGATTGGAAAAACGTTGCTTGGTCTGATGAGTCTCGATTTCAGCTGTGACATTCAGATGGTAGGGTCAGAATTTGGCACAGGCAACATGAAAGCATGGATCCATCCCGCCTTGTATCAACGATTCAGGCTGGAGGTGGTGTAATGCTGTGGGGGGTATTTTCATGGCACGGCCTACCTGAGTATTGTTGCTGACCATGTCCATCCCTTTATGACTACAATGTTACCCATCTTCTGATGGCTACTTCCAGCAGGATAATGCACCATGCCACAAAGATCAAATAATCCCACCACTGGTTTCTTGAACGTAACAATGAGGTCACTGTACTCCAATGGCCTCCACACTCACCAGATCTCATCCAATAGAGCATCTTTGGGATGTGGTGGAACAGGAGATTCGCATCATGGATGTGCAGCCAACAAATCTGCAGCAACTGCGAGATGCTAAAATTGTTAAGAAATACCAACATTTTTCTTTCCAGACTCAAGTTGTCAGCATCATTTTTCCTTCTGGATAACTCATGGCAATACTGACCTCTAGTGGCCAACCCCAATTACAACTTTTGAGCCTGATTAGACATATATTAGAAAAAAATGCATGAAAATAAGGAAAAAGGCAGCTATATGGGAATAATATGCGGTTCCTCTGTACAGACTGTGATAAAAATATATTCTTTATTAATTTTATGTAATTATATTTTTTATGGAATTGTAAATAAAATGTATTATTTTTCTCAATATTGCTGACAAGTGCATTAACCACTTGCCGACCGCGTAACGACTATTTACTACTGCAAGGTGGCAGTCTATAAACGGCGATTCGCGCACGAACACGGCGGTTCCCTTCTCTGACAGGGTACATGACAGAGATCTACTGATCCCTGTGATTGGGATCAGTTAGATCTCTTATGCCCCTGCCAGCCCAGCACCCACACAGTTAGAACATGCCTAGGGAACACAGTTAACCCCTTCATTGTGCCCTACAGGTTAACACCTTCCCTGCCAATGATATTTATACAGTAATCAGTGGCTATTTTTAGATCTGATCGCTGTATAAATGTCAATGGTCCCAAAACAGTGTCTCAAATGCCTGACATATCCACCGCAATATCGCAATCCCGATAAAAATCGCAGATCACAGACATTACTAGAATTAAAAAAAAAACCACCATAAATTATTTCTCATGGTTTGTAAACGCGGCAACTTTTGCGCAAACCAATCAATAAACCCCGATTGTGATTTTTTTTACCACAAATATGTAGAAGAATATATATCGACCAAAACTGATAAATACATTCTTTTTTTTCCTCATTTTTCTTTTTTGGACATTTATTATAGCAAAAAGAAAAAATATTGTTTTTATTTTCAAAATTGTCGCTCTTTTTTTGTTTATAGCGGTGATCAGAAATGACGCAAAGGTGATCAAATACCACCAAAAGAAAGCTCTATTTGTGAAAAAAAAAGGACGCCAATATGGGTACAACCTCGGACGACCGCGCAATTGTCAGTTAAAGCGACGCAGTGCTGTATCGCAAAAAGTGCTCTGGTCCTAATGTGGGAAATCCTTCTGGAGCTGAAGTGGTTAATATGGTGTGAAACTATAAAATTTCTTGTGCTTACATCCAGCAAAATATTTCCCATGATTGGGTTTTGGTGTCTTGATAGAATTTATTAGGGATAAAATGATTTCCACAGCACAGCTGAGCCAAGAGCTACATCTGAGCTAGCTGCAGCGTTTAATCTATAGTGGTTTATGAACCTAGTTTTTGAAGATCAGCTCTCTGCCTTTCAATTAATATCTGGTGAAATTCTTGCCCATGACACACACAGAGTGGCCATCATCCTGGTTGAATACATTGTAATCTGTGAAGTAGGGGGAACTCCTTTAGCTTTATATGACAGGTGAATTGCTCGTACTATCCAAGAGGCATTATTCTTGATATATTTTTTACCCTTAAAGCGGACCTTTTTCAACTTTCCATCTATTAAATCTTCTGCCTTTGTTGTTTTAAGTCTGGATAGTAATTTTTTTGTGCCAATTAATCCCTTATACAGCCCCCTTCCTCTTTCTTGTCTGGTCATTAGCCTAGGCTTATGACATCATGCACAGCTCTCTCTCTCGTGAGATTTTGCCAGGAAGGGAGGGAGGGTGAGTCATAAGAGGGACAATGAAAGCTGCAGGGCTGTAGAGCTGGAGGTGTGCCTCTGTGTGTCTGTGTAAATCCAGGAAGTGAACAGACAGCAGCTTCAGCTGCCCATAATTAAAATGGCTGCAGCCAGACTCAGTGGAGGGAGATTTCTGCAGCATATTTGGCAAGTACAGAATCACAGTATATAAAATAATATACAAAGTGGTTGGAGGGAAGCTTCAGAATGGCAAATATGTTTTTATTACAAATTATGTGAGCAGACTGTAGTTCCTCTTTAAAGTGTAACTAAATCCAGGATTCACTATATCTGGTCTCCCACAGTATACAGAACGTGTAAATTCAAATATCTTAGTAAATAGAAACTGCTACATACCTTTTCTCATCAGCAGTATAGAGTAGTCTTGTGACTTCTATCGGTGTTTAGTTAAAGCTTGTAGGAGGAGTTTGCATTCTACTCTGACTGTCCTATGAGGCTGCAGGACCCCTGACCCTCTGTCTGGACAGCGCTGTTTGGCTCTGTGCTGATCACATGCACCCACTCAATACAAAAAAAAACTCTCTAGCAATACACACCAAACTGAGCGTGGGCAGAGTGCCCCCAGGGCTCGGTACTATGAGGAGATGGATTAGGGACTGTGGAAGAAGGTGAGGATCAGAGAAGACAGGATCAAACAGCCCTTTTACCCAATACAGAGGATTAACCACACTGAGTATAACAAGCATTCTTTACTGCATATACAGACTGATTTTACTGTTGTGGATTTATTAACACTTTAAGGCACAAAAAAGTATCTTTTAAACAGTTCTCAGTCTACAATGGAGCAGTCCATTTTAGGTAGATGGAAATGAGACAGACCATACACGGGTTATGCCATACCCTCTCCTTGTCAAAAAAAAAACACTGGTAAGGTCCAGTTCGTGTTTTGGTGCAATTTTGAAATTACTTGTGAAAGAGATTCCGAAGTATAACTTTGCCTGTAAAAATGACACAGAATGGTACTTTAGATAGAACTAAAAGCCTGCAGTTCAGATATCCTCCGGGCCCAAAGAATCTGAGGTAAATGGAGGATTAGAGGAAAATTCCATTTTAAAAAGTATTTTTCTTTGGAGGAATAATTTTAAGAAGGACTGAATGACTAATTTGTTTACTGCCCACCATGTTCCTGTCGAAGAAGATAAAGCTAACATTTGTAACTTTATAAGTATTGTAATGGAGACTAAAGCCTCGTACACACGGGACGACGATCGTATACAACAGGTCGTACTAACGACCGTTGTATGCGAAATCGATCATTCGTATGCGCGATTAGAACAGCCGACATGCGACGGTCCTACAAGGGGAGTTGTATGAGCAGACTAGAAAACTTTGGTTGTACCAACAAGCTCTCATACGACCGTTGTATCGTGTGTACAGAGCAGTTGGTACAACAAGTTGTATTGCGCAAAACACGCATGCTCAGAAGTCAGGAACGGCCGGATCCTAATTACATGCACCTGAACTTTCTTTCTGTGGTCGTACGATCGTGTAGTGCAGTCAGTATGCAAGTTACATTATCCAACATACAATTTGAGATGATCGTAAGTACGATCGTGGTCCCATGTGTAAGAGGCTTTAGATTGATTCCTGACTGGTGAAAATCTGGGATTAAAAGCAATTATGGATTTATGTTTTTCATACAGCAAAATAATTTTCTCCAAAACATTAAAGTAGGTTTTGTTTGTAGAACGTTTTCTTGCCTCTAGCATATTTTTATTACTGGCTCATAAAGACCTGCATATTTAAATGTCACTCAACCTCCATGCTGCTGGGCACAATCTCTCTGGAACAGGATGACAGAGCGATGAAGTAAGTCCCTGTTGTTTGATAGGATCCAAGGATCTTCAATCTGGATGATCCTCAGAAAGGGGAAACCATGGTTCCCCAAAGGGAAAAACACACGACCAGTAGAAGCCTCCATGACTACTTCAGCACATCTACTGCTAGTTCTCAAAGATCTTGTCTCTAAAAATTAAGGAACTTTGTCATTGTAGATGGAGGCCATGGAATCCACAGATATAACACCCCATTTCTTGAAGATTTTCTTGCAATAATGAATATTCAGAGACTGTTATTTTGGAAAAATTCAGAAGAACATCTGCCAAGATATTTTTTGGACTGAGAATATAGGATGCCAAATATTCTCAGAATTTCCCCTCTGCCCATTCCAGAACAATGTATATTTTAGGGCTATCAATTATAGGCGCTTTCCATTATTTATGTAGGTCTGACTACACCTTGGTAGCACTGCAGTTTTTTTTATTTTGTATTTACATAGGTGTGGGGACACACATCAATGTTGGCGACTACCCATATGTTAACCATTTGAGTATATTGAGGTGATTGCGCAGTTAACCTTTATTTTATTTTTGCTACCATAATGTAATTGTCTATCCTTTATGTCACTTTCTCACAGAGGAGAGGCCTGTAGGGCAAATGGGCTCTGAAGGCTGCCCTGATTTTAAAATGTTGGAAGATGTTACTGAAACTAGAGACTATCTTCCCTGGATCACTTTTCCCTGCCAGTGAGCCCACCAGCCCAGGACACTGCATCAGAAGTGATCCAGTCTCAAAGAATGAGAGTCCTGCCATGAGAGAGGTTCTCTTTTGACAATCACCATAGTAGAAAGTTTTACTTTCTTTGAGATCCCCAACTTCTGTGAAAGCTGCTTCAGGTCCAATTGGTTGAAAAGCAATATTTGAAAGGGGTCTCCTGTGCCAGCAAGACCAAGGTACATCTAGGATCCTTGAAGATAAGATATCCTGAACACAAAGACATGACGTGCTGAAAGGAATGACAAACTCATAACCATCTCATTACAATCTCCTGGAGAAGGGTGCTTTATCATAAAGACCCCCCCCCCCCCTTCCTGATGCTGGAGAACACCCCTAAATGAATGAGCTGGATATTATTCACATTCACAAGCCAACTGAACATCTCCAAAGAACATGGAACCCAGCTGCGCAGTAGCGTAGTGCGACGTTGGGTCGGTCGCTGTCCCTCGAGCCAGGCTCTGCAGAGGCTTGCTGCAGAGTCCTCATGCCATTCTTCAACACCAGAGGTCTCTGGAGTTGGTTAGTAGGCACTTGCCCATTTTTCCACAACCAAAGACACTGCATGCAGACATTGTTGTCTTGTACCACTAACCAAGTTTGCAAAAAGGAAACCCTTAACACACATATTGGAAGGCCACAATGATCCCTCAGCTTGTCAGGACACCATCAGCATACTTTTAGCCACTCTGTTTGCCAAGACACCTTCTTTTCCCTCCCCCCTTTGTACAGGATAAAGTTACTGGTGCCACTAGGGCCCACATTTCTACCCAGGACTCTACCCACTTGAGCAGGGTTAAGAACTGTAAAGTTATTTCTTTTCTGATTTAAATAAAGAATTCATGTGTCTTTGGGGCTGTGGTGTCAGGGTACAGAAGGGAGTGGTCTGATAGGAATTTGTCATTCCTCTGCCCTTCTTCTGCCTGTAGCCATAGATCCTTCTCAGGGTGGTATTTTGCTGTTATGCATATGTAAACAGGTAAAAGTATGAAAACTGCGTTCTGAGACTGTATGTAGCGGCTGGTACTTCACTAGACATATAGTGCAAAATATAAAATAAACTATTGTGCAGCGCTCAAGGTGATATGTGGGACTGAAAACAATATAAGACCTTAATTAAAAGATCTCAATGCCATGAAAATGAAGTGAATTATCTCAAAGTGCTCTTTTTTAGAATCATTGAATAATAAGCCAGTATGCAATGGCAAAAAGACCCAGAAAATCATTAAAATATATATGTATACATACAAAACGAAATATATGTGAAAAATGAAGAAAATTCAAAATATAAAAAAGTAATATAATATAGTTCAAAAAAATTCAAAACCAAAGTTTGTAAATAGGTCAAAAAATCTTATTGTAATAGTCCATCATAGGAAATGATTCCCTTAAGTTGAGTAGAAATCACCCGTGAAGAGACGAGATATGATAAGACTTCACCATCACTGTGTAATTCACCACAATAATGTGAGGTCAGCATGCTTACCAGAAAATATGGACTCATATACTGGTGTGTATTGAGTCAACCATGCAGCTATGGGGAATCATCCCAATCAAATTCAGCAATCCCAGATAAATGATAGGTAAGTCCATCAGCCCAGAGTTGGATGGATGGATTAAACTTTCTGAAGGCAGGCTCCTAACACATAGCAGACCACCTCAAACTGCAGGCAATTCTCGAACATGTGTGGAGGAAACAGCAAGCAAATAATTTGTCGCACCAGTCTTATATGGATAAAGGAAAGTCTGGATCCATGTAAATAGACTCCCAAGTCATCGAGATCCATATAAGTGCATGCAGAGACCACCACTCATGTTGAAGGATAAAAGCATGAAATACTGTAATTATAGCATGGTTCCATCTATGTTGGACAGCCACCAATATGTCAGATAGATTTGATAGAAAGGGTTCCGTACCTTCTTTTTATTATTATACTTTAGAAGAATCAGCAGGGTTCTCTATAGAAAGCAATCTCTTTGAAATAAAAGTGGATAAAGGGGAGGAAGCAGAAGGCAGTGGCAGTGCAGCCTGCACCCGAGTGCCACTCGCCAGCGTTGTGACACCATCAAGGTGCTGTCGAACCCTCCCCCCCCCATCAGTGAAGGGTGACTGTGGGCTCTTTTGCCAAGCTCAGTCCGCCAGAGAGCTTGGCAGAGCTGTGACAGGGGAGAGGCGAGCTGCGGGCTATCAGACTGTTTCCCCCACTTGCCCCCTCCTTTCTCCTGTCAGCAGTGTGGGGGAAGAGATGATGTCCATCATCATGTTCCCCCACCCAGCTTCCTGTCTGCTCTGTTTCCTTCCTCATTGGCCACAGCAGAGGGCCTATCAGAAGAGACTATGGGACTAGAGCTCCCAGCATGCACTCCTCAAGAGAGAGAGACTAACAGACTCACTGGAACCCAGAAAAAAGCTGAGGGAGTGAGTGCTACAGGACAAAGAAAGAGAGGACTGTGCTGGGCAGAAGCCAGAAAGCAAGCCACGCTGCGCAGCACCACCAGAAAGAGAGCCACGCTGCCCAGTGCCACAACAAAGAGAGCCACACTGCCCAGCACCACCAGAGAAATGGCCACATTGCTGCCCAGCACCAAAGAGAGAGCCACGCTGCTGCCCAGTGCCACCAGAAAGAGAGCCACGCTGCCCAGTACCACCAGTGAGAGAACCATGCTGCTGCCCAGCACCACCAGACAGAGTTTTTTTTCAAATGATCTATGCTCCCAGCTGAAACCACTGTTTGTGGAAGAGAATTCCATATCCTCACTGCTCTTACAGTAAAGAACCCTCTACGCAGTTTAAGGTTAAACCGCCTTTCTTCTAGTTTTAGTGAATGGCCATGTGTCTTTGTGTACTCCCTTGTGCGGAATAGTTTTGTCCCTATTGTGGGGTCACCAGTACAGTATTTGTACATTGAAATTGAATATCCCCTCTCAAGCGTCTCTTCTCCAGAGAGAATAAGATCAGTGTTTGTAATCTTTCCTCATAACTAAGGTCTTTCAGTCCCTTAATTAGCTTTGTTGCCCTTTTCTGAACCCTTTCTAGTTCCAGGACATCCTTTCTGAGGACTGGTGCCCAGAACTGGACGGAATACTCCAGGTGCGGCCTCACCAGAGACTTGTAGAGTGTGAGAATTTATGATTTATCCCTGGAGTTAATCTCTTTCTTGATGCATGCCAATATTGTTAGCTTTGCTTGACGCAGCTTGGCATTGCATGCCATTGCTGAGCCTGTCCTCTACTAGGACCCCCAGGTCCTTCTCCATCCTAGATTCCTCCAGAAGCTCTCCCCCTAGGGAGTAATTTGCGTTTATATTCTTGGTACCCAAATGCATTATTTTACATTTTTCTACGTTAAACCTCATTTGTCACTTATCTGCCCACCCCATTAATTTGTTCAGATCTTCTTGCAAGGTTTCCAGATCCTTTGGAGAAATGATTGCCCTGTTTAGCTTGGTATCATCCGCAAACATTGAGATTGAGCTGGTTACCCCATCCTCCAGATCGTTTATGAATAAATTGAATAGGAATGGACAGATCCCTGGGGAACTCCACTTTCTACACCAGACCATTCCGAGTACTCCTCGTTTATTTCTACCCCTGGACTCTTCCCTGTATCCTTTACTGCTCCTATGGACTGAGCCATTAGGAAGTGCCTAACCTGCTATCCTCTAGCCCTAATACTCCCTGCAGGCCTTAATGACCACCGCAAAGCGTGGCAACAAGCTCCAACACTTGGCTACCAGCCGTGCTGCTGGCCCAAAGATGGGGGGTGGTTGACACCATGTTTTACCGCACCAGGTGACACCAACCCTAGTGATGCCACTGGCAGAATGTACAATTGGTGAAGAATCAGACTGAGAAATTAATTGGCGCATGCATTCCATTGTTGACTCACCACTTGTCGGCTTTCCCTTACATCTCTTTAAAATAGGCCTTTCCTAAGCATATTGGTATAGCTTGAACCCAGCAGAAGCAATACTTGGGGCAAACTGATTTTGAGCGATGTTTTAAAGATAAAAGTTGCATAGAATGGTATTTAGATTTGCCTTACATGTATGCTTAAAGGAAGATGACTTATGCGGGTCTTTATTTCTTGAATTGCTAGACTGTTTAGACACTTTAAAATGAGACAGCTCAGATGTGTGGAACACAAGGACATCTCTCTCATGATTCTCCACAAATTAGTTCCCCCTGAGACACTTTTGTAGCACCCTCCTACAGGGCTGGACTGGGACTAAAATTTGGCCCTGGACTTCATCCAGACCGGCCCACTTTAATTGAATAAAATGCTGTCGCCCACAAGGTGTGTAGACTCGACAGAGTAAAATTTCACAGATTTGTCAGATCGTTAAGTTCTTTATTTCTGGGCGTATTCAGTAGAAGGAAATTCGTATGTACATTCCGTTTAGATTTATGGTAAGATACGTTGAAAATAGAAA
>BLSH010533448.1:886940-898216 GCA_018402905.1 Glandirana rugosa | reverse complement strand
CCAACCCTACTCACAAGTGGTAACTGCATAAATATATACAAATTGCACAATTATTTTCTAAAATTCCTACCCCACCACTAGTGTGAACTGGATGACACCTATTTAGGGATTAGACCAGTGCCTTCACATCGTAATGGTCAATGTGGAAAGGAGGCTAATCTTCTTTAGGTAATGGGCATTTGGGAGTGGATGCTTTGGTAAAGAGACTGTCCTGGCTAGGGTTGCCACATCATCCCTTTAATCCAGGACACATAGTAAGTTCACAGGTTCTGTGGCTGATTAAGGTGGTAATTAAACTCACTTGGTACCTCATCTGCATTAAATTAGAATCAGAACCTGAGTAATTCATATGTGTCCTGGATTAAAGGGATGATGTGGCAACCCTAGTCCTGGCTTCTCTGAGAATCAGTGCTGATATGGGGAGGAACCTGGAAAACCAGTTGTCAGGAAACAAAAACCTGCTGATATAAGCATGATTAGGCTTGGAAACAACAGACAGAAACTTAAACACTGCCGTATGTGCATTGGTCGCTTATTGGGAAAAAGTAAAAGATAAACAATAGCGAAACAAATAATAAGCCTGCAGCAAATAGAAACACATATTAGTGCACAGAATACAAACAAATCTAGGGAAGTCATATACAACTGTATATAGAAGAGGGTCAAGCAGGCATGGCAGCATTAAACAGAAACAGGTTAGGCAAGGTAACAGGTGGCAAAAGCAAGTAGCAGGTCAGGTAAACAGTCTGCTGGGTGGCCCCCTGCTGGTGACCACCATAATTAAACAGCCAGCGGGTAACAGAAGAATAGCATCTTTCTAATACCAATACAAGGACTTCAGTTCACTGACTGATCAATATCAGTGGGTGGGGGGAGGGGTGTCTTTACACAAACACTGTCTCTTTGAGCTGAATGCGCAAGCTCATGTACCATAAAACAATTGCAATTTTTTTTTTGTCAAATATTGTAACCTTTGCATCATTCATTTTTTTTTATTTTTTTTGCATTTAAGTACTGATGATTTCACCCAAACGTTTTAAACCACATCTTTTTCAACTAGATATTCACAAAACTGGTGAGTCGTGTAGACAGGGCTGGTGCAAGTGTTTTTGACACCCTAGGCGAAACCTGATTTTGCCGCCCCCCCTTGGCTACACCCTTGACTCCACCCCCTTTTCCCTGCCCAGCCTGATCAGCACCAATGAATTGCAGCCTGATCAGTGCCTATCAAATGCAGCCTCTCCAGCGCCAATCAATACAGCCTCACCTGTGCCCATCAAATACAGCTTCACCCGTGCCCATCAAATACAGCTTCACCTGTGCCCAAAAATACAGCCTCACAGGGTGGTGGGGGCGGAGGGGGTATTTGGCAATCAGTTCTATATACATTTGCAAATGGCATGTGATAATACAATCTCATTATCTCAGTCAGACAGTGTCAGTTCTTGCATAAATCAATGCAGAGCAGCCAGTGACAGATCAACAGTGGCCAGGCGCCCCTAGGCGGCAGTGTGCCCTAGGCGGCCGCCTACTTCGCCTAGTGGTAGAGCCAGCCCTGCGTGTAGACAGTTTTTTGACACAAGGGAATACTTGCCAATGTATGGTGCTAGAAAGGAGCTTGATTTCCTTGTGTAACTAATTAATCATTACTCACGGGAAACAGGTTGGACTTGCTTAATTGTGTTTTTCAACTACAGATATGTAACTATAGAGAATTTTCTTTCCCTTTGTTTCTCTCAGCAACCTGCTCACTCCATTTAACGCCTTCCCAATCACACAGTTGCAAAATCATTTTGCACCTGAGTCTGAATGTGCATTTGCTGGCACTGGAGGCCCTAAAGAAAGTAATTATAAATGCATTTTTTTTTAAGTGGTTGTCAACCTGTGGCAACCACTTTAACCTACAGGTAAGCCTAGAATAAGGCTTACCTGTAGGTACCCTGCATATCTCCCAAACCTGCACGGTTCAGATATGCAGAGTTCTGCATGTGCCAACGTAATTTCGGCACATGCGCAGTGAAGAAACAGCCTCCGTGCCGTTTCTCCACTGACACTGTGCCGTGACTGGCGGCTCCCGTGTGCATGATGTCACACGACTCCGGCCAGTCACAGAGCCGGAGTCGCGGCCCTGGAAGGAAGAGGGGCTGAAGAGGGACGCCGCCAGCACAGGGGACAGCGCTGGACTCGTTTGCAGGTAAGTGGCACATAATGGGTTACTATGCGATGCATAGTAGCCCATTATGCTTCTAATTTACAGGTGTATGTAAAGGAAGTAAACCCCATCTGCGTTTACTTCCTCTTTAATAACAAACAGGTTCATACTTACCTGCTCTGTGCACTGGAATGCCAAAACACTGCTGTTTTTGGATGTGCTGGCAGTGGGGTTTTTCTGCCTCTAAATTCCGCTAAGCACGTGCTAACATCTTGGGGCAATTAGAGGCAGAAAAAAATACTGGCAGACACCCTTAAGTGTTTGAGGATTGATAGGGTATATGTATACTGTTTCATTGGTGTCCTTGTCTGTCTAGGGTTGCCACCTCATCCCTTTAAACCCGAACACATATGAATTGCACAGGTTCTGAGGCTAATTTAATGCAGATAAGGGCCGGTTCACACTTGCGCGGCACGAAGCGGCGCGACTTCGCGGCCCGTTCACATCAAGGCGAATTGTCAGGCGACTTGAGTCACCTGTCAATTTGCCTCAATGCTGTGCAAATGGGACCGTTCTAATAGGAGCGAATCGCTTCGCTCCGCCTTAGAAAAATGGTCCCTGCAGTATTTTCAGGGCGATCTCAGGCGGCTTGCATTGACTTCTATGATAGAAGTCTCCTAGCAAGCCACTTTGAGATCGCCGCTCCGCGCCGCTCCAGTGTGAGCCGGCCCTAAGGGACCAAGTGGGTTTAATTACCACCTTAATCAGCCACAGAACCTGAGTAATTCATATGTGTTCGGTTTTAAAGGGATGAGGTGGCAACCCTATGTCTGTCCCTCATTTTTGAGAACTAAGGCTGGATTCACGCCTATGCATTTTTAGTGCTTTTTGCATTTTGCAGATTTGCACTGCAGAATGTGTTCCATAGGAAACCCTGTTAAATGGACTGTAGTGCAAATCTGCAAAATGCAAAAAGCACTAAAAATGCATAGTGTGAATCCAGCCTTATATTGGAATTCTGAACCATTGAAGGATATAACCCTGTGTCCTCCAATGAACACTGCACTAACCATAAAATCCATTTCTCCATTATATCATCAAAGGACATACAGTATCTCACAAAAGTGAGTACACCCCTCACATTTTTTGTAAATATTTTATTCTATCTGTCTATATTTTATTCTAAATGACACTTTGCTACAATGTAAAGTAGTGAGTGTACAGCTTGTATAACAGTCTAAATTTTCTGTCCCCTCAAAATAACTCAACACATAGCCAGTAATGTCTAAACCGCTGGCAACAAAAGTGAGTACACCCCTAAGTGAAAATATCCAAATTGGGCTCAATTAGTAATTTTTCCTTCCCGGTGTCATTCGACTCGTTAGTGTTACAAGATCTCAGATGTGAATGGGGGAGCAGGTGTGTTAAATTTGATGTTGTCGCTCTCACTCTCTCATACTGATCACTGGAAGTTCAACATGGCACCTTAAGAACTCTCTGAGGATCTGAAAAAAAGAGTTGTTGCTCTACATAAAGATGGAATAGGCTATAAGAAGATTGCCAAGACCCTAAAACGGAGCTGCAGCGCGGTGGGCAAGACCATACAGCAGTTTAACAGGACAGGTTCCACTCAGAACAGGCCTCCCCATGGTCGACCAAAGAAGTTGAGTGCATGTGCTCAGCGTCATATCCAGAGGTTGTCTTTGAGAAATAGATGTATGAGTGCGGTCAGCATTGCTGCAGAGGTTGAAGGGGTGGGGGGTCAGCCTGTCAGTGCTCAGACCGTACGCCGCACACTGCATCAAATTGATCTGCATGGCTGTCGTCCCAGAAGGAAGCCTCTTCTAAAGATGATGCACAAGAAAGCCCGCAAACAGTTTGCTGAAGACAAACAGACTAAGGACTTGGATTACTGGAACCATGTCCTGTGGTCAGATGAGACCAAGATAAACTTATTTGGTTCAGATGGTGTGAAGCGTGTGTGGCGACCACCAGGTGAGGAGTACAAAGACAAGTGTGTCTTGCCTACAGCCAAGCATGGTGGTGGGGCTGCATGAGTCTGGGGCTGCATGAGTGCTGCTGGCACTGGGGAGCTACAGTTCATTGAGGGAAACCATGAATGCCAACATGTACTGTGACAAACGGAAGCAGAGCATGATCCCCTCCCTTTGGAGACTGGGCCACAGGGCAGTATTCCAACATGATAACGACCCCAAACACACCTCCAAGACGACCACTGCCTTGCTAAAGAAGCTGAGGGTAAAGGTGATGGACTGGCCAAGCATGTCTCCAGACCTAAACTCTATTGAGCATCTGTGGGGCATCCTCAAACAGAAGGTGAAGGACCGCAAAGTCTCTAACATCCACCAGCTCCGTGATGTCGTCATGGAGAAGTGGGGGAGGACTCCAGTGGCAACATGTGAAGCTCTGGTGAATTCCATGCCCAAGAGGGTTAAGGCAGTGCTGGAAAATAATGGTGGCCACACAAAATATTGACACTTTGGGCCCAATTTGGACATTTTCACTTAGGGGTGCACTCACTTTTGTTGCTAGTGGTTGAGACATTAATGGCTGTGTGTTGAGTTTTTTTGCAAATTTACACTGTTATACAAGCTGTACACTCACTACTTTACATTGTAGCAAAGTGTCATTTCTTCAGTGTTGTCACATGAAAAGATGTAATAAAATATTTACAAAAATGTTAGGGGTGTACTCACTTTTGTTAGATACTGTAGCTCCCTTGCCTCTGGCAGGTTCCCTTTTATGTGGCTGGCCTAGTGCCACAGTTCAGATATTACGTTCTGGAAGGTTGTTAAAAGAGAAGTATGGCCAAACCTCATTTGGCTATACTTTGGGTCACAGGAATACGATTTTATAATGTTCTGCTATGACCCATTGTCAGCTGATAGGGGACCATTGCCCACTTTCAGCTGACAGGGCAGAACAGCACCACGTTTGGCAGGGCCGTCTTTAATATTGATTAGACCCTGGGCAAACATTTTTTTGGGCTCTCTCCTTTCATGTAATTTCGCTTTCCATCTGCGCTGAGACATACAGAAAATAGCAGTTTACTGAATCAGATCAGGCAGCGATTGCGATTGGTTGCCAGAGGTTGATGGACATCCTTACTACTCACTAATGGGTTAGTACACAGGCTGATGTTAGGTTTAATGACCACAGTTGTAGGCAGGACTTTCAATGATGCCCCTTTACCCCCCCAGTGGGCAGTATTCAGCAGAGGTGATGGTGGATATGACCTCAGGAGGGCATGATATACACATTAATGCCGCCTCTATTTACATATCAATGCTGCTGCTCTGTGGCTATTTACGTATTAATGCCATCGCTATTTGCATATCAATGCAGATTATTTACATGTAAACATAGGACCTGCAGGTGAGTTATCTGTACACAGCAATAGGGCAGAGCTGGGCAGCATTAGTAACAGAACTTCACACTGAGATATCGGGACACAGCATGGGACTAAAACTTCAAGGGACAAGGGAATTTAAACTGGGATAGATGGCAAGTATGAGGCAGCTGCTTTGGGTCCCACAACAATGATGGGGCCCAGGGCAGCTGCCCCTTTTGCCCTGCCTTAAAGAAGGCCCTGATGTTTGGGAAGGATCCAGACGATATTGTTGGGATCTACTCTGCTGTATAATTGATGGCTGGCCCCCTAAACAGCTTGGTGCTCCAGTGAACACTGGAGGAGCAGAGCAGGGGGAAGCGACTGACAGTCACTGCCCTCAGCAATGAGCAGACTGAGAGCTGACTGATCAGTCATCATGTGATCTGTCAGCTTCCGGGAATAGAGCTGGGTGGGACAGCTGCGGTGTCACACTGATGCAGCATGGAGGTGAGTATGTACGTTTGTTTTTTACAAACCCCAAACCTCTCCTTGATTGCAAAAATCTGGTGCTTCTATATTTGAGATCAACTTACAGTCTTCTGAAAAGTTACATTTCTTTGAATATATATTTTATTTTATTTTAACACATCACAAGACACCATTTTATACAATTAACATAATCAAAGGATTGGCTTAAAAAATGACATTGGATATACAGGACAAAAGACTGTAGACACAAGTATACACAAAGTCTGACAACTGAAACACAAACTGGGGTATTGTTAAGTATATGAACCTACCAGATATTTCTGGAATATTTCCTTAAGAAAGTGCAAGTTAAGTTGTGCGTTGAAGTGCATGGATGTAATGCGCATGGCATTGGGTAAAGCAGCCCATTCACTTGAGTGGGTTGTCTAACGCATCAAAAAAAAAAAGAAGTGTGCACAGTAGTGCATTTGGTGTCATTCAAAATGACAGTGCATAACCGATTAAAAAATAATAATAATAAAAAAAAAAAAAGGTTCCGTTCACATCTGAGCATTGCGTGTTGCGGGCAGAATTGGCGGGCGACTCGCAATAGCAGGAAAGTGCCGGACGGAGCATTGCTGTTGGTTCAAATAGCACCCCATATGTGGCACGCTTTTCCCGCCATCTGTCGGACGACAATCGCGGTAAAAACGCCCGACCAGAATCGCGGGACGCCTGTCACCCAAAAGAAGATCGTGTCGAATTCCTGCTATTGCGAGTCGCAGGCAGAATCAAGGTGATTCTGTCCACAATTCGCATTGCTCAGATGTGAGCAGAGCCTAAGGAAAAAAGTTAAAAATATACTTACTCCCAGCTTCTGTACTGCGGGGGGAGGGGGTTATCATTTTTTTGGTGACCTCCTGGAGAGTAGCTTAAATCTCACTGCTTAAACACAGTGCAAGAGCATGTTGTGTGAGATTTAGGGAGAATTCTCATATAGTGTTGTGACAGGCCTTTTACTGAATTGTAAAATGTCTGTCACCACAAGACAATTGTTTTCTGTGTGTCCCATTCACAAAGCTGTGCTAAAATGAAGATATGCTGCATTTTATCGCAGCGCACTGCACAGAATCGTATGGCAATGTACAGCAGTGCAATGCATTACACTGCTGTACGGCGACATGAATAAAGTGTACTTTTGTACACTTCAAATAAAGCTTGTACAAAAAAGGGAACTGTGTGTGGTGCTCTGAATTGCGCACCACACTGCCCCCTACTGCAGTCAGGAATGGACAACTGCCGGATAGGTACAGTGATTCAGCAGCTGTCCGTTCCTGTTTGAATTTGCCCTTAAAGCCTCTCATATACCCAGTGAAGTGAATAGCCTCAGATGATACACAGAGATGAAACAAATCCTCCTACATAAGTTTGTTTATCTGCAGCCATCTATTCTCTACATCCATTCAAATTTGCAGAATTGTGATAAAATCTTTCTTCATCTGAGAGGCACAGAGAGGAGGGGGTGGAGAGCTACAGTTACAGTGTGTGAGAGCTGATTGGAGGAAAGGAACCCCCCCAACCTACTGCATAGGAACAAAGGAAGGATATAGAGTTGTGTTGCAAGTAGATAAGCTGTGTGCTGAGCTCCCTCTCCCATCACAAATTTATCTCATGTGTCAGGAAAACATGTCAGAAGTGACTCATGCTGATAGCAGAGGTACATAGCACCAGAGAAGAAAGGACACTTAGATCTTTGGAGAGAGATAAGTAAACACTACAGATATATGTGTTTTGTTCAGATTTCATGACTGAGGTTTACAACCACTTTAAGGTACTTGGTAATCCGTAAGATCCTGAGATGCGGTGACAGTTGCTGCAGGTAGAGTCAGGACAAAGCTGCATTAGATCTGTTTTTGGCTTCAGACTGACAGGAAGTACGATGAAATTTCATGTTACGTCACATTACTTTCTCTATAAACACAATGCAAAGCTCTCCTGAAGCACTTTGTAGCAGGATCAGATAAAAAATCTAAAAAAGCTCCTGGGCTTTTGATTCCCCTTCAAAGTGCTCCTTCCAGTGCAACATGAGATTGGACTATCAGTGTGACAGCCTTGACCTGCATAATGTGTTTAACATTTATTTCATTACTATATTCATACATAGCAAATACCTGGTTGATCCTGTTATTTCCCTCTACTTTCTTTTTTAGAGTGGCAAGGCTATTCCAGCAGATCCTCCAACTTTTAGCTTTGCCATTCTCACTGTGCATGCTCCAGTTTTCCCCTGGGAAAAAGTTGTGCTCTGCTTTGAGCCCGAATGTTAGATGAAAGAACACATTCCCAGCATCCCTTTAAATGTGCATGTCCCTCCTTGTTGGTCATTGGGTGTTGCAGTCATTAGCTGTGCAGTCTGTTCCAGAAGCCAGTCTGACAGAGTGTAATCAAGCAGCTGATCAGCAAATGGCACAGCTAAAGTCTGCACCATCCAGTGACCAGCAGGGAAGAGCATGCCCATCCAATGGGATGCCAGGGATGGGTTCTCTTATATAAGACTCACAACTTTGCCAAATGCTAAAACTAATCTCTAACCTCACCATTGGACAGTAAGGTGTGGAGATACATAGGCTACATCACATGGCCACAGGGTAAAAGCGGCAAAAGAATGTACCTGAGTTTATTAAGTGAAGCAATTTATAGCCATTTAAAGTTAGGGTCCTCTTTAAAGCCAAGCTCCACCCAAAAGGGGAAGCTCCGCTCGTCTGCCCCCCTCTCCGCTGCCACAGGTAGCACCTTTTAGGGGTTTACCTGGATTTGACATGTACCCACTCATGGTTCTGGCTCAGTTTTCTGTGACGAAGTGAGCCGGAAGTTTGGCCCCCTCCTCCTTCCCCCCGCAGCTGGTCTATTGACAAACCACAGCGTGATTCGTGCATGCGCAGTAGGAAACCGGCTGTGAAGCCGCAAGGCTTCAATGTCGGTTTCCCTTAGCCAAGATGGCAGCGCCAGCACCAGAAAACCGGTTCAGGTGAGGAGACTGCTGGATGCTTGGACAGGTAAGTACCCTAACAGTAAAAGTCAGCAACTACAGTATTTGTAGATGCTGACCTTTAATATTCTTTTTGTTTTGGTGGGGGGGGGGGGAGACTTTAATGCCCATATGCAATAAGTACATTTAATGGGCTTACATACACTTTATATAAAAACGCTTCAATTAATACTCCAGTCCTCAAGAACCACCAACAGGTCAAAAAGTACTTTTGCTGGTCTTCTCCACTGTCCTCTTCCCTCTCTTCTTCTTCTTCCCATGTTGACACGACGCAATCTTCACGAATGCCCTCTCCGCTCTGTGCTGTGCCTTATATTGGCATGGGGCGTGGCCACCAGAGGACATCACCCGGAGGCCCCGCCCCCATATGACGCACATCATGGGGCGGAGCTGTGACATCATATGGGGCGGGGCCTCCGGGTGATGTCATCTGGTGGCCACGCCCCATGCCAATATAAGGCACAGCACAGAGCGGAGAGGGCATTCTTGAAGGAGATCGCGTCGGGTCAACATGGGAAGAAGAAGAAGAAGAAGAGAGGGAAGAAGACAGCGGAGAAGACCGGTAAAAGAGCAGAAGATGCTGCAGAGAAGGAGAAGAAAGAAGACCCCTCAGAAGATGGAAGACCCCGCAAAAGAGCCGAAGAAAGAAGAGCCAGAATAAAATATTTTAAAAACCTGTGTGGTGTGTTTTTTGTACATATTTCTTTCCAGGTAAATGGGTAGGGGTACGATGTACCCCATACTCATTTACATAGGGTGGGGGGCCGGCATCTGGGGGCCCCCCTTGTTAAAGGGGACTTCCAGATTCTGATAAGTCCTCGCCCGCAGACCCCGACAACCAACGGCCAGGGTTGTCGGGAAGAGGCCCTTGTCCTCATCAACATGGGGACAAGGTGCTTTGGAGTGGGGGGCGCAGAGCCCCCTTGCCCCGAAGCACCCATACTCCCCATGTTGAGGGCACGCGGCCTGGTTTGGTCCAGGAGGGGGGGCGCTCTTTCATCCCCACCCTCTTTCCTGGCCTGCTGGGCTGCGTGCTCGGATAAGGGTCTGGTATGGATTTTGGGGGGGACCCCACGCTGTTTTTTTGGCATGGGGTTCCCCTTAAAATCCGTACCAGACCAAAGGGCCTGGTATGCTTCTGGAGGGGGACCCCATGCCAGTTTTTAAAAAAAAATATGGTGTGGAGTTCCCCTTCATGATCCCCAGAGCACAAGTCACATGTGAAAGTCGGATCAGTGAAGACACTGATACGACTTTGATCCAACTTCAATGCTTTTCAATGGGCTGAAGTAGGATCAAAGTTGGACAAAAGTAGTACAGGAACCTTTTCCAAAGTCGGTCCGACTTTGAAAAACACAAGTCGGAGCAGTTAAGACGGCTCTCATAGGGAATCATTGTTTTTGTGACGTAATGCAACTTTAATTCCTATGTGTTGAGGGATAAAGAGGGAAAAAATGGGGGTTGATTTACTAAAGGCAAAGAGGCTGCTTAATTTGCATGGGAATTTTTACTTTGCTTAGGCCAGCCGTGGACGGAACGATTGCAGGAAAGAGATTTGCACAGACAGCGTTGACAGGGGAATCCCTCCCGCCAAGCCATTGGGGTTGATTTACTAAAGCTGGAGAGTGCAAAATCAGGCTCAGTTCAGTTTCCAGGTTTTATTGTCAAAGCTTAATTGAGCAAGCTGAGGTTAGAAGCTGATTGGTTTTTATGCAGGAGTGAGTCTGAGGGTCGGTTCGCACCTAGGCGATCTGACTTCAGAGGCGACTTTGCTAGGCGATTTGAACGCGACTTCGGCGGGACTTTGGGCGACTTACAACGCGACCTGAAGTGACCTCCATGCCAGGCAACTTTGCCTGTGGCCAATCAAAGAAGAGAGGGAGGGGGGTTGCCTTAAAAAAATATTTTCTTTTTCCTATAAAGTCGCTTCAATATAGATGGGGGATCCGACTTGGAGGCGACTTCCATTGAATTCTATGGGCACAAGTCGGATAGAAGTCACGTTAAAGTAATACAGGAACCTTTTCTGAAGTCGCCTTGAAGTCGGACCGACTTGAGTAGCTTATATTAAGACGGCTCCCTTTCATTTCAATGGGATTTCTTATGTCAAGCGACCTGAGGCGACTTGGGGTGACCTGGACAAATCGCCTAAGTGTGAACCGGCCCTGATTTTGCTCTCTCCAGCTTTAGTAAATAACCCCCATTGTATTCTCCTGGCGGGGGGGATAATTGGGAGCTGTCTCTGCCGGGAGAACACA
>BLSH010533448.1:866603-886930 GCA_018402905.1 Glandirana rugosa | reverse complement strand
AACGCGACCTGAAGTGACCTCCATGCCAGGCAACTTTGCCTGTGGCCAATCAAAGAAGAGAGGGAGGGGGGTTGCCTTAAAAAAATATTTTCTTTTTCCTATAAAGTCGCTTCAATATAGATGGGGGATCCGACTTGGAGGCGACTTCCATTGAATTCTATGGGCACAAGTCGGATAGAAGTCACGTTAAAGTAATACAGGAACCTTTTCTGAAGTCGCCTTGAAGTCGGACCGACTTGAGTAGCTTATATTAAGACGGCTCCCTTTCATTTCAATGGGATTTCTTATGTCAAGCGACCTGAGGCGACTTGGGGTGACCTGGACAAATCGCCTAAGTGTGAACCGGCCCTGATTTTGCTCTCTCCAGCTTTAGTAAATAACCCCCATTGTATTCTCCTGGCGGGGGGGGGGGGGGTAATTGGGAGCTGTCTCTGCCGGGAGAACACGGTGATTATTGTTAGCAACTATCTATACCATATGGATAGGTATGCCATTGTGGGGCCTTAAAGCTGTAATCCAAACAACAGTTAGGACCTGCAGGAGAGAAGATAACATGGATCCACTCCATGGATTGGCCATTATTTACACTGAAAAAAATATCTTGATAGCAACTAGTCTACACACAATTGTAATATATGTTGAATAAAACAGTGCTGACCATAATATGTACACATAATTACAGAACACATGATTGTGTTTGCCAAGCATTCCACAATACACAAAGTCTGGATACAGTCATTGCAGAAAACAGTAACTTCCCTCCCAGGCAAGGTTGACCTGGGAAGGCATCCAGTGATCACCACTGTTCTCAACATTTTGTGGTGTAGTGATGGTCACAGATCTAGCCATTAATCCCCATCCAGGTCAAAAATAACCACAACCTCTATTACTGTTATAGCTCTTGTTCCAGGATACACAACCACATTATACCAAAGGCACGTTTAGATGTCCATCAGGATTTGAAGTTCCATTTATCACAGGAGTGTGTTTGATGAGAGCCTTAATTGAACCCGTATAAGACTAATCATCTCAATTTTTTTGGGTGGGACGGGGCAATTTGTTGCTAGGCAGATTTAAAACTGCAAAACGCAAATCGCGGCACAATCGCGGTAAAGACGCATCAAAAACAAATTTAAAAAAAACAACACTTGTGTTTCTGGTGCAGCTCCATTGAAAACGCAAACTGCAGTGAAAAAAAAAGTCCCGACCCTTTCCAAAAAACGCAAAGCCGCAAAATGCACAGATTTGAACTACATCCATAGGAAACCATGTTAAATGGACTGTAGTGCTTTTCTGCAAACTGCAAAACGTGGTAAAAAAACACATAGGTGTGAACCTAGGGTAAATGCAGATGAAGATTTCTGATTTTGGCTATTTTAGTGCTGCAATATTTGATGGGATCTTATGAGTTAGCAGTGCTTTTTAACTTCTTTTCTTGGGGTGATGGCTAAATAGGGCAATCCAAATCTTATGGACTTGAGTGGCCAATACTGAACTTGCAGATTACACTCAGGAATCTCATACTGAGCATCAAAGTAGGCAAAGACGGTATTAACGTGGCCAACAGTCAGACAAATAAAGATGTGCCTGTGGGAACAAAAAATAGACAGAAATCGCAGTCAGATACATGTATATGCAATAAATACATTCAAAAGAGAATTCTATCACATTAACAGTAACACTGTGATGCTTGGTTAATTTAATGTTGAGAAAGGAAAATTAAACTAATTGTTATGGAAACCTGCTTATTTTCTTGAAAAAGGATCATTATCTTATTATTAAGCACGTGTTACATTTACTCATAACCTAGAATGAATATGCTTAAAATGCACCTGTGCCCAGACTGTGGACATTAGGCCAGTGGTGTAACTAAGGCAGCCCACCACCTTGCACTGCATGATGGCCAGTTAACTTGAAATGATCTTTTCTGAAAAAAAAGATGGGTGCATTGGCACTGCAGGGATCCCGCCGGACTGCACCGCACACCAGCTTCTTCATTGTAACTCAGCGGTTGGGGTGAATTAGCCCTTAATGTACATTTGTAAATATGTGTGTTAGTGTAGGTGTGTTTCTAGTGTATGTGTTTATTGTGTGTGTTAGTGTATATGTGTTTAGTGTATACGTGTTGATGTGTACATTTGTTAGGGTCAGGTCACACTAGTGATACTGTACACAAGTGACAAATTGCCAAGGACAGGATCATTATGCAGGTCAGAGGAAATACACTCTTGGCGCCAAGCTTCTCTCCCTCACTGTTAAGATGAGTATGCTTTATCATTGATGAAAAAACTGCAGGAAGTCCCTTGTCAGCAATCCTGCCAGTGAGGAAGTGACACCTGGATTCAGGTGAGTATTTATTGTGCTCTGCATATAATCTTGTCGCTGGACATTTTGCCCTACCAGGCAGCGCTCCCTATTTGCCTATAGCCCAGAGCTCAGTGGAATGATTTCCTCCTGACAGCTGTCTTATAGTTCTTGCACTGGCAGGTAATGGATAGTCAGTGGGCAATTTTCCTCCTACTAAATACCAATGTAAGGGAGCATTCTTCCTTCTATTGACTAACCAAGTAAACAGTATTCATCATAATGATTGCACACCTAAGGATGCTTTCTTTCTTCTACGGACCACCAACTCAGGTGAGAATTCTTCAGCCTACTGACCACCAGTGTAAGGGAGCATTCTTCCTTCAACTAGCAACCAACATAAGTGGTTGCTGACCTACTACTGACCACCACATAAGATGATATTTTTCCTTGTATTGGCCAGCCACATAAAGAAGCATTCTTTTTCCTACTGACCACACACGCAAGGGAGCATTCTTCTCTCTAGTGAACACACACAAGGGAGCCATCTTCCTTCTACTGACCACCAAAGTAAAGGAGAATTCTTCCTTCTTCTGACCACCAACATAAGGGAGCATTCTTTCTTCTACTGACCACCAACGTAAAGGAGAATTCTTCCTTCTTCTGACCACCAACATAAGGGAGCATTCTTTCTTCTACTGACCACCAACATAAAGGAGAATTCTTCCTTCTTCTGACCACCAACATAAGGGAGCATTCTTTCTTCTACTGACCACCAACGTAAAGGAGAATTCTTCCTTCTTCTGACCACCAACGTAAGGGAGCATGCTTCCTTCTACTGGCCACCCACATAATGCTGTATTTTTCCTTCTACTGATCACCAATGTACAGGGTAATTTCTTCTCACACTAACCATCAATGCAAGGAACATTATATTTTTACTTAGTTTAGTGAACTAAGGTCCCTTCACATGGACGTTTCGTTCAGGTCTGCCTGTCCGTTTTTGAGGTGGACCTGAACGGACGCCTCATTCTCCTCTATGGAGCGACGGATGTCAGTGGTGACACGTCCGCTGACATCTGCCGCTCTCCGATCTGATCGTCGGTAAAGTCCGACGGATGGAAACCCTATTTTCCATATAAATAAAAGGCAGGAGGTTGGGACTTTAAATGAAGCGTGCAATGGTAAATGAATAAATATTGGAGTGTAAAAATAGTTTCATTTATTTGTCAATTCATAAATATATATATTAAGTTCAAGACCATTCTCTATAATAATGACTAGATAACACTATATTCATTCATATTTGAATAAAATTTCATATAAGTACACATACAATAACATCATTCCCAGGACAGGTGGTCACATTGTTTCATAACATCAGTAGTACAAAGTATTGAACATTGGGGCAAAAAATTCAAATTTGGTCATGTAAACAGTTGAAAATCTTTGGTTATTTTTGAAAAAGCATAATTGGTTTAGATTAGGACAGTACGTAACTCTATGCGTTTCGTGATTTACTATCATGGAGCAAGCCTATATAAACACCATGATGCTGGGAGTGAGGCGTCCGCGGTGGAGACCGCAAGCCAGCCGGGGACGTCATCTCAGGAGCTCTGGGGGCGTAAATAGCGGCCACAACCCGGACAGGACAGAACCCACGCCGTACAGAAGTAGTTCAGCACTCCCATGGAGTAGTGGTGGTGAGGGGAGTGCTGAACCACTTCTGTCCGTTCTGTTGAACTTAATATATATATTTGTGAATTGACAAATGAATGAAACTATTTTTACACTCCAATATTTATTCATTTACCATTGCATGCTTCATTTAAAGTCCCGACCTCCTGCCTTTTATTTGTATACAATTGATAGGGATGGAGGCATAGGATCCTAGCAAGCCATGCCTCGTATAAAGTCCCAGAAACCCTTACTCCCTTAATAACCTAGTTTTCCATCCGTCTACCTATCAGATGACAATGGACATAAGGTCCGTTGTCATCTGATTTCCCATAGAGGAGAGTGGCGCTCTGACAGATCCGTCGCCGCACAGTGAGCGGAGACGGATCTGTCATCCGCTGGCTCAGCGGGTATCTATGGACCCCACACACTGATACATCTGTGTGACAGGGGCCTAAGTGAAGATTTGTTGTGTTATCCATTCAACTGCAAGCAAAAATTCATTTTTTTTTAATATCTTCCTTGCATGTGATTTAATATTCTTTGCAAAGTAAATTTTCACTTACCTTCAACTCTTTTATTTGTACAATTGCACAGAGCAGCCCCAAACCTCCTCTTATGGGGTCCTCCACTGTCGCTTTCTGCTAAGGGGGCAGACGTACAGGCTTGCTCCCAAGCCAAGCTGTGTGCATCCATTGACACACACAGTGCAGCTCGGCTCAGCCCCCTCACTCTCTGCTAACAGGATTTGATTGACATCAGCGGGAGCCAATGGCTCCCTAAATATTTAGGGAGGTGAGGGGGTAATACTGCTACTGGGACATTATGACTTTAGAGCCACTTTAAGATAAGTAAAAATTCACTTTGCAAACTAACCAAACTTTTTTTCAAAAAATTCTATTTTCTATAACAGGGGTCTCCAAACTTTCTAAACAAAGGGCCGGTTTATTGTCCTTCAGACTTTGGGGGGCTGGACTGTGGCTAGCAGGAGTGGAAATTTTCCTGGCACCAGTGGGAGTAAAGATCACCAAATTTGGTATTGGGGGAGGAATAGTGCCACATCGTTGGCATCAAAGGGAGGAATTATGCCCCATTATTGGTGTCAGTGGGAGAAATGGTGTCCCATTGTTGGTGTCAGATGACAGAATAATATCTCATATCAGTGGGAGGAAAAGTGCCCCAGTGGTCTGGCATGCAAAGGGCCGCATCTGGCCTCTGGGCCTCAGTTTGGAGACCACTGCTCTATAATACAATACATAGCTCATATATATATTAGCTGCTCTTACCAGAAGCTATGCAAGTAACAGAAGTTGATGCTTTTCCAAAAATTACAGAAGAGGCGATCACTAAGCCAGCAAGAAATGGCCACCAGCCACAAACAAAAAGACACAAATGCCAATTTAATGATGTCCTTGTCAGTGCACCTGTGTATAATAAGTGAAAAAAATATTATATGACCAGTTAATTGCTAAGGAGGTTTTACATGAAAAAAGAGACCTCCAATTCAGACTCCTCCACTCGCTTATATTATCACCATAGATATGCTACAATAATACATTTTGTATTATCATGAGTTATGGCTACTCAGGTTTGGGAGTAGTTTGGTAAGGTAGATCCCTCGATGTTGCAGCATTAGAAGAGTCTGAATTGAGAGTTAACGATTTGTTAATAGCAGAAAAAGATTTTTTAATATACTTTAATAGGTTAAATCAGAGATATAAAAAAATTAAAATGAGCTGGAGTGGAGGGGCTGATGATGTTGCAATACCCTTGTCCAATCAGAGAACGCCTTGTATTAACTGAAAAGCATACAACATGTATTCCAAATGTCAGAGGTGCTGAGTACTGATCAATCAGAACTGTTGTGATCTGTCCCTGCATCCCTAGGGAAAGAAGAGTAAGAACAGAGCGGTTTTAAAACTCACGACTGCTGCACCGGGCTGCATGGATAGTGAAATTGTATCACACATAGAGGTAGGTGCAGCGGAAAACTTTGCTTTCCCATGTCAGAGCCTCCAGCAAAGAGAACAGTGAGCAGCACAACTGTGTCATCACCAATTGTAAATCTAACTCTAAAGCCCCATACACATTTGGCCCGAGTGTATGGCACCCGGTCCAGCTTCTGTCAAAGGGGCATGACTGAAAAAGATCTGCCATTAGCCAATAGCTGCGAGCACTGACCGGTGTGTTTTCACCCTGTCAGAACAAAATAGCTCAGCGGGAGAGATCGCTGTACTAACATCGCATAGCTCTCCTGAGTTCTTCCGTTTTTTTTCATTCAGCCCACTGGGTTGAACAAAAAAAAACACTACTGTGTACCTAGTTTAAGTCTCCTGAGACTAGCAGTCACCATAGAGAAATGCAACTATGAGGGTGTAGGCACAGAAGTGCCTTGACACACATGCCAATTACTACATCAGTGTTTTTAAAGAGGAATTGCAGACAAAAGGTACATTTTTCAGGGCACTGCTTAGGTAAATGTAATATTTCTAGATGTGTAACAGCACACCTTCACTTTCACCTTCACTAAATCCAGGCTCCCTTTACTGTGACAAAGCTATCAGTAATAAAAAATAAAAAAAAAACACCATTTGCATACAATTCCTGATTAGAGGCAGCAGAGCACTTCACACACATGTGGTTGTGCCTAGGCTCAATCTGTTATAGATCTAGATCTAAATCTAGATTTACAGGAGCTTAATTCACTAGGCATATTCCTCTCACTCCTGCTGGATTATATAAATGGTGTCATCACGGTCATCTAGCAGGTCATAACTGACATGGCTTAGGGTCCTTTCACACATGGGGGTTTTGACGGACTCCGCTAGCTCAGCAGGGATCGATCCATTGATCCCTGCTAAGCCGGCGGATGACAGGTCCGACTCCCCTCACTGTGCAGAGATGGACCGGTCAGAGCCCCACAGTCCTTTATGGGAGATCGGATGAAAACTGATCCGCCTGTCCGTTTTCATCCGATCCGCCAGACGAATGGAAAATAGGATTTCCATCTGTCTGGATTTAGCGGACTGGATCGGATCGGATAGCGGAAGATGTCAGCGGACATGGCACCGCTGACATCCATCTCTCCATTGAGGTGAATGGAGCATCCAGTCAGGTCCGCCATGTGTGAAAGGAACCTTACACGTGATTGAAGTATAGACTTGACTAAATCTAGTTCTGCTTTAATCCTGGAAAAAATCCATTGTCATGCATTTGTGTCTATAAGGCCCCTTTCACACATGTGGACCGTTCATTTCATCAGTTCAGCCACGTTAAACAGATAAAGTATTCAGTACTCATCAGTTTTTCATCAGTGCTCATCAGTTTTTCATCAGCTTTTTTTACATCCACTACCAATGCAAAAACAGTTGAAAAACTGACCATTTGTCAGTTAAGGCTCCTTTCAGATGGGCGTTTTGTGTGCGGGGTTCGTTTTTGCTCAGCAGGGATCGCTCCGCTGATCCCCGCTGAACCGGCGGATGACAGATCCGTCTCCTCTCACTGTGCAGAGACAGATCTGTCAGAGCGCCGCTCTCCTCTATGGGAAATCGGATGCCAACGGACTGCCTGTCCATTGTCATTGGATCTGATCCCCAGACGGATGGAAAAATAGGGTCTCCATCCGTCGGACTTTACGGACCACGGATCAGATTGGGGATCAGCGGATGTCAGCGGACATGTCACCGCTGACATCCGCCACTCCATAGAGGAGAATGGGGCGTCCGTTTAGGTAAACCTGAAAAATCGACAGGCGGACCTGAACGGAGCGCCCGTGTGAAAGGGGCCTTACGTCCTTTTTTCGTCTGATCCATTTTTTAACGGAAGAAAAATAGAGCTTTGATCAGCTTAAAAAAACGGATGATGGCGGATGTAAACTGATGTAAATGGATGATTATCCATTTACATCAGTTTTTCTATAGAGATGCATTGATGTCCGTTTTTCATCCATCAACGGATGAATGAAAAATGGACAAATGGACAGCATGTGTAAAAGGGGCCTAAAGAGGAGCCAGGAAATGTCTGTTGTATAAGTAACATATACAGTAAATATAAACTCGGTGCACAACTTACTTTTTTATCTCCTTCACCAGAACATACAGTATGTGGAAGGTTATACTGTTCAAAACATAGGCATTGATTGTAGGCTTCACAAATGACATCAGTGTACTGACTACTGCTATGATGAAGATGACCACTCCAAACTGACCCCTGTCACATACAATAATAAGACATATTACTTGCTTACTAAAATATAAACTACAGCACATAAACAAATGAAATCAACTGCATCTGTACTGGTAAGTATGAACTATGACAATTGGGAGATACATGTATAAAGGAAATATGATTTACTTTTATTATCTATTACATAGGGTCTGAGACAAGTTACCCATCAGGTTCACCTTACTGTTAATGCACCACAAGGCCCAAGAGTGCCTTTCAAATCTAGCCACTGCCATGTGCTGTCAAACTAAAGTAAAGTGGACCTGATGGGGAACAAGTCTCTCAGTTCCTCTTCAGATATCACCCACCCCTACCACAAAACTCTCGGCCATGTGCCTGCCACTATGATGAACACACTGGCCAGGGAGGGAAGGAGCTACCACCAGGGAAGGCTTTATTGAATTTCCCTCATTGAATGGACTCTCTGAGATGCAATATTTCCTGTACACAATCAGTATTTCACTTATTCATTTTACTCTTTCCTATTTTTTTCTTTGCATCCTTTCATTTCCTAATATTGTGGACAGCAGCATTTTCTTCTTTGCACGTATCTGAAGGTTCAGTACATCGGGAAGTGATCGTAGCCGCACTGTTTACTTGCAAGGACACAGTTGAGAACTGTCCGTGATTCTTTTCTATTTGCACTAATATAAGGTGAAGACATGAGAAGGAAATCTGGGGACACCCTACTGACCATGCTCATTTTTATCCCAGCCCACAAAATCACACCCCTCATTTCAATAAATATTTAGCTTGTATAAACATGTACATAAATATGTACATTTTAACAATGCCTATAAGGGTAATCTGGCGGGTTTTAAAGTTAAAACATCAAAGAAGTGTGACATAATGTGAACATGACTAGAATTCTGAAATACCCAGGGCATCCTGGGAAAGAATCCAGAAACAAGTTGATGAATGGTGGGGATAGCCAGAAGATTACGCCTTATGGTGGGAGTGGTTTAAAGGGGACAATTAAATAGAACCTGTGCCTATTCACTGTACACACTGCACACATATGTCGCAACCCTTGTATTTACAAAATACTCCACATTACTGTGCAACAGGTGACAGTCTCACTGACACACATAAACCTCAGGACAAAGGGACATTTTTTTTAAATTAACATTTTCCACTGCTGTACATATGCCTTTCTGCACACAAAAAAAAGTATCCCTTTGTCTGAGCCTTCCTTAAAGGAGTTGTAAAGGCAGAAGTTTTTTTTTTTTAAATCTTAATGCATTCTATGCATTAAGATAAAAAATACCTTCTGTGTGTAGCAGCCCCCCCCCCCCAGCACCCTCCTAATTACTTACCTGAGCCCCTTCTCTCTGCAACGATGTCCACGAGTGTCTTAGCTGTCCCAGACACTCCTCCTGATTTGCAGAGACACAGCAGCAGCACCATTGGCTCCCGCAGCTGTCTATCAAAATCAGCCAATCAGGGGAGAGAGGGGGTGGGGCCGGGTCAGGGCTCTGTGTCTGAATGGATACACGGAGCTCTGACTCGGGTCAGGTGCCCCCTGTAGCAAGCTCCTGGCTGAGGGGGCACTCACCAGAGGGAAGGGCCAAAAGCACAAGAATAGGAGGATCCGGGCTACTCTGTGCAAATCCAACTGCACAGAGAAGGTAAGTATAAGTATAAAAAAGCGGGCCTTTACAATCACTTTGGGGTTGAACTGCATTAAAATCAGCAATCATTAAGACAATGAACACTTTGGTCAGAATTATGTATTGCAAATCATAGTTTATCATTTGCAGTGGTCAGGAGTAAGCAAAATACACAGGTATATCTTATCTCTATTGTGTAGAGCAGGTCAGTGACCAGACCTGTACCTGTAGCTCTCTTACAGCTTGTGTCTATCTGCTCCATATTGACACTATATCTACTGAAGTATGCTACAAGCAAGTATTTTGCATGTTGCAGAGTAGAGTAGAGTGGAGTAGGGACTGGCCAGAGAGGGATTACTTTGATGCAGTTGGCTGGCTTAAACATGCATTGCAATGTATGTGACCTAAAATCCCTGTATTGTGTATAGCAGTTCATCCAGAACTTTGACTATTACAGGAAATTCCCATGATACTTGGCACCAAAATGAAAAAGAATCCTCTGTGATGGGGGAATGCAGTCTATACAATTCTCTTTGCTTCAACATGAAACAGGAAAGGAGCGGTGTGACTTTTTGTTAGTTTGTCTGCTGTTAAGTTAAGAAGAGACATCGTCAGAGTTCCCCCTTACATCAAGGTCTACATCAGAGTTCCCCCTTACATCAGTTGTCCTCGTCAAGGTGCCCCCTTACATCAGCTGTCCGCATCAGAGTGTTTCCTTACATAAAACTGTCCACATCAGGATCCCTCCTTACATCAACTGTCCCCATCAGAGTCTTCACTTACAGTGAGTATAGAAAAGAATCACCCCCCTTTTACCACTTCAGCTCCAGAAGGTTTTAACCCCTTCCTTTAACTGACAACTGCGTGGCTGTGCGACACTGTACCCAAATAAAATTGATTTTTTTCCCCACAAATAGAGCTTTCTTTTGGTGGTGTTTGATCACCTCTGTGGTTTTTATTTTTTGTGCTATAAACAAAAGAAGACTGACAATTTTGAAAAAAAAAAACAATATTTATTACTTTCTGCTATAAATCATATCCAATAAAAAATGTAAAAAATCTAATTTCTTCATCAATTTAGGCCAGTATGTATTCTGCTACATATTTTTGGTAAAAAAAATCCCAGTAAGCGTGTATTGATTGGTTTGCACAAATGTTATAGCGTCTACAAACTATGAGATAGATTTATGAACTTTTTATTTATTTTATATATTTTAATAGTAATGGCGGCAGTCAGAGATTTTTAGCGAGATTGCAACATTGCGGAGGACAAATCTGACACTAACTGACACTTTTTGGGGACCTGTGACACTAATACAGTGATCAGTGCAAAAAAATGCACCGTCACTGTAAAAATGACAATGGCAGGGAACGAGGTTAACATTAGGGGTGATCGAAGGGTTAAATGTGTTCCCTGGGAGTGCTTTCTAACTGTGCAGGGGATGGCTTCACTGTAGGAAGACAGAGATCCATGTTCCTGCTCAGCAGAAACACAAGATCTCCATCTTCCTTACTAGCAGACCAGCGATCTGCCTCGTTTACAAACGATCGCCCGGTTTCCGGTGGACATCGGGTCTGCCGAACCCACTGATTGGCTCCTGCTGTGTCCAATCACAGTGGGAGCGGGGCTCCGGCAGGATACGCGCGCCCCAGAGCCCTTATAGGTATGTGATTTTGCGCTTAAGGGCCGTCCTGCCACAGTAAATGTACATGGGGCGGTCCTTAAGTGGTTAAAATGATCACATTTTGTTGCTTTGCAGCCTGAAATGAAGACAGACACTATTTTCATTTTATCCAGCTGTATTTACTTAGTGCAACTTATAACATCCAGGTGAAAGATATAACACCAACATGTCAGAAAAAAATTCAAAAACAGAATCACTGAGTTGAGAAAAGAATCACTCCCTCCTAAAAATGACTTGTAAACTCAATCAGGTGTAGCTAATCACTATCTCAATGGCACACAAAGCCATTTGATATTCAACTGTGATCAGCTGTGGTTATTTTGATTAGCTCAGAATGAAAAGAGCTTTCCTGGAGCATTTCAGTCCCAGCTGGTGCAACTAAAGCAAACAAGCAACTATGGGTGGCAAGGTACCCATAGTCAAAAGATCTCCTAAGTTGTGGATAGGCACAAGTCAGGAGATGGAAACAAAAACATTTAAAACGCTTTATCAATGCCTAGTAGCACAATGAAGTCTATTATTAAAAAGTGTAAGGTA
The DNA here is from genome assembly GCA_018402905.1 of Glandirana rugosa. NCBI lineage: Eukaryota > Metazoa > Chordata > Amphibia > Anura > Ranidae > Glandirana > Glandirana rugosa. Next base: position 874,893 of record BLSH010533448.1, on the reverse strand, counting down.
TTTGTTATAACACAGATCCTCCCTGGATGAGTGAGCCAGGAGGAAACTGGTCAGAGAGGCTACCAAGAGGCCTATAGCAACTCTGAAGCAGTTGCAGGAATTTATGACAAAGAGTGGTCATTGTGTGCATGTGCCAACAATATCACAAAATTTCCACCAATGTGGCTTGTATGTGAAGTCTGCAAGAAAAAAGCCCCACCTTAAGAATAGCCACATGCAGTCACGAGTGAGCTTTGCCAAAAACGCACCTTGAAGATTGCGAGGCCACATGGAAAAAGGTGTTGTGGTCAGATAAGACTAAAATTGAATTATTTAGCCTCAATACCAAACAATATGTCTGGCAGAAATCCAATACAGCTCACCATCCAAATAACACTATTCCTACTAAAGCATGTCGTGATAATATTCAGTTATGGGGGTGTTTCTTTGCAGCAGGGGCTGGAAAAGGGAGGTGTAGGGTTAACTTAGTTCCTGGCTCTTTAGTCAGAAGAGTCACCTATGGGGTTTCCCCGCAGGAGAATCAGCCTCTGATAGAGTTCCCAAGAGGCCCGAGGCCCAGTGCCCGTAAGGGAAACAGCCAAAGAACTATACCTGTGAGGAGTGTCCGTAAGGGAAAGAGTTCCCAAGAGGCCCGGGGCCCAGTGTCTGTAAGAGAAACAGCCAAAGAACTATACCTCTGAGGAGTGTCCGTAAGGGAAAGAGTTCCCAAGAGGCCCGGGGCCCAGTGCCCGTAAGGGAAACAGCCAAAGAACTATACCTGTGAGGACTGTCCATAAGGGAAAGAGTTCCCAAGAGGCCCGGGGCCCAGTGTCTGTAAGAGAAACAGCCAAAGAACTATACCTGTGAGGAGTGCCCGTAAGGGAAACAGCCAAAGAATTATACCTGTCCCAATGTCCGTAAGAGAAACAGCCAAAGAACTATACCTATGAGGAGTGCCGTAAGGGAAAGAGTTCCCAAGAGGCCCGGGGCCCAGTGTTTGTAAGAGAAACAGCCAAAGAACTATACCCGTGAGGAGTGCCCGTAAGGGAAAGAGTTCCCAAGTGTCCCGGGGCCCAGTGTCCGTAAGAGAAACAGCCAAAGAACTATACCTGTGAGGAGTGCCCGTAAGGGAAAGAGTTCCCAAGAGGCCCGGGGCCCAGTGTCCGTAAGAGAAACAGCCAATGAACTATACCTGTGAGGAGTGCCCGTAAGGGAAAGAGTTCCCAAGAGGCCCGGGGCCCAGTGTCTGTAAGAGAAACAGCCAAAGAACTATACCTGTGAGGAGTGCCCGTAAGGGAAACAGCCAAAGAATTATACCTGTGAGGAGCAAAAGAATGTCGTCTGCTACTGACAGGATGTAAAGTCATCCGAAAGACATCAGCTGCTGGAGATTGCCACTCATGGACTCTGTACTATACATTGACTCTACCTTTGCAGGTATGCTGGGGAAGCACATAGCCTGAGTTATGGTTAGGGATGTAGGAAGGAATAATGTTCCCGCATATTGAACCTTGTAGTGTTTTTTGGCACTTCTACCAATAAAGCTTTTCAAAACCTTGTTCCCGCCTGTTCTGAAGTTACTGAAAGGGATGTAATGCAAGTAACCGACACCATTCCACAGTTCAGGTTACTAAGTTAATACAGTGGGAACACCCAAGGGTTACCTAGAGTAACAGAAGTTACAAGCAAACTGTCAATAAGTGTGTGTCTGAGATAGGTGGGATAGCCTCTTGCAGGAGGGAGTTGTTGTCTGCACTCTCTCCGTGAGCAGTCTGTCTCCCTTAGCTACAGGAGCAGACTTGCACTGCAGAGGTCCCTAGCCTGTGCCCAGGTACGGAAAAGTTAAATGAAGTTGAGTATAAGCATACCGTTTCTGGGAGTGAGGTAGTGGTAAAACGCTGGACAGGTGGGTGGCCACCACCCACATACCCTACCCGACCACGACCACAAGCCAAAGTAAGAATAGTGCCCTGTCATTGGTATGGTGTAAGTGGGAGGAGCAGTGCTCCATCAGTGGTGATAGTGGCAAGAGCAGTGTCCCATCGGTGGTGTGATTGGGAGGAACAGTGCCCCATTGTTGGTGTCAGTGAAAGGAAGAATACCTTGTATTGGTTGGAGAAATAGTGCCTCATATCAGTGGGCCAGAACTGTGCCCCAAGGGCCAGATAAGAGCAATCAAAGGTCCTCATTCAGCCCACTGACCACAGTGTGGAGTCCACTAATCTGGATAATATTTACTTATCCCTGAGTTCCGATTTAAAGAAGAATTGAAGAATTATAACTATTTTTTTACATTGTTCAGTTTCTATCTCCTTGCTACCCATGTTATTGGGTGGCTGTTCAAAGGGATGGCATCTTGTCTAACATTCCAGCTAGGAAGATGGAACAATGTACTGAATATACTTTGTCCCATGAGGAACTGAATAATGAAAAAAAGGGATAATTCCTATCATCCCTTTCAGGGCAGCTCTGAGATGGAGAGGGGAGGGCAGTGATAAGAGTTTATCAGATTATGCTGCATGCATATGTGTTGACAGAGAACATGCATACAGGAGAAGAGAGCAGTGTAAGTTCAGCCCTTCCATGGCTTTAACTTGTGTCTCCTTCTGGGGATCTAGTCCAATGCAATATTCCCTACGCACACCTTTAGGAAAATGGCTGTAGTGCTGCTGGGTGCTGTAATGACCACAGGCTGGAAACCATTGACAAACCAAGTAGAAGGATGTCACCAGCACACCAAGGATTGCTCAAAAAGGGTCTAAAGCTTTTATTTCACATAGTCATGTAAACAAGAAGGCAACGTTTCGGAGCCGCGCAGGGTCCCTTCGTCCGGGGGACCCTTTTCAAGGAATCCTTGATGTGCTGGTGACATCCTTCTACTTCTGTGGATCTATACTCTGAGTTAGGTGCTGGAATTATTAAAGACCAACTCCAGGCAACTAAAAAATTGTCCCTCGCAGTGGGGCTGCACCTGCACCACAGGAGTTGATAGTTGTTTTGTAAGGGGGAGAGGAGAAACAATTTTACTTACCTGATCCCCTGCAGAGGGCATTTTCCCACATTCCAGCAGTGGACTGTGCCTTTGCACCATCACGTCCAGTGCAGGACCATGGACCCTGGTTTGATCTTGATGACGTCAAGATCCTAGACTGCTGTAGTGTAGGGAAGAAGAAGCTGTGCGGAGCGGCAGTGCTGGGACAAGGTTATCTAGGGCCCAGGGTGAATATGCCCCCCACAAATATGTATGAGCATTATGTGTCAGCAAAAATCCCCCCACAAAAACACCGGGCACTAATCTGCATGTTTACCCCCCAAGCACAAATTCCCCTTCCTCCCAGTACAAATCCCCCCCCCTTGCTGAAATCCCTCTTCTCATCACAAATCTCTGCCCCCCCATCCCCCAAATCCCCCTCTCCCAGCACAAATTCCCTCCAAATCCCCCCTCCTAGGACAAATCTTCTTCCCCCATCCCCCCTCCCAACACAAATCCCCCTAAATCACCACTCTTAGCACTCCCCCCCCCAAAAAAATTCCCAACTAGAACCATACTTACCCTCTGCTGCCCAACAATTCCCCCTTCCAACATGAATTCCCTCCCCACAATCTCCTTTTGGGGCCCCCCCTCCCACCTCACATGATACTACAGTGCCCATCCTGCCGACCCCTTGTCCCGACCCTGGGGCTGGTCTAGCTGCAGGGAGGAGTGGAGAATCGGGTAATAAATCCTCTTTTTTTGTTCCCCTAGACATAAATAAGAAATTAACCCTTGCAGCCACACTCCAGGGGATAATTTTTTAGTTGCCCAGAGCTGTCCTTTTAACAAGCTCCTTATCCATTGTAATCCACTTTATCCTTTAAGAAGACCTTAACCACTTCCCGACCGCCTGCCGTGTTTTCACGGCGGCAGTGTGGTTGTTGTACGCGAATCGCCGTAAAAAGACGGCGATCTGCGAACGGCCGCTAGGGGGGCGCGCGTGCCCGCCGCACTCCTGAGGAGTGTGCCCGCGGCTTGGGTGGACCCGATATCCGCCGGCGACCCGTGATGAGCGGCCACAGGCAAAGAACGGGGAACCGCCGATGTAAACACGGCGGTTCCCCATTCTGAGAGTGCAGGCATGGGAGATCTACTGATCCCTGTCACTGGGATCAGTTAGATCCCTCATGCCCATGGTAGCCCAACCCCCCCCACAGTAAGAACACACCCAGGGAACACAGTTAACCCCTAGCTCTCTCCCCCAGGTTAACCCCTTCACTGCCAATGACATTTATACAGTAATCAGTGGACATTTAAATTTCTGATCATTGAATAAATGTCATTGGTCCCAAAAAAGTGTCAAAAATGTCCAACATGTCCGCTGCAATATCGCAGTACCGATAAAAATCGCAGATCGCCGCCATCACTAGTAAAAAATAAATAAATAAATAAAAACCCCAGAAATGAATTCTCATCATCCGTAAACGCGGCCACTTTTGCGCAAACCAATCAATAAACGCCAATTGTGATTTTTTTTTATCACAAATATGAGGAAGAATATTAATCGGCCAAAACCGGTGAAAAAAAATGTTTTTTTATATTTTTTTTTTGTATTTGAAGTTTAGCAAAAAGTAAGAAATTTGGGTTTTTTTGCAAAATGGTTGCTCTTCTTTTATTTATAGCGGTGATCAGAAATGATGCAGAGGTGATCAAATACCACCAAAAGAAAGCTCTATTTGTGGAAAAAAAAGGACGCAAATTTTGTTTGGGTACAACGTCGCACAACCGCGCAATTGTCAGTTAAAGCAACGCAGTGCCAAATCGCAAAAAGTGCTCTGGTCCTAAAGCTGGAAAACCTTCCGGTTGGTAAGTGGTTAAACAACTGCGGAACTCAAATATATGATCCTGTTATTTATACTCAGAGGCTGGGAAACAGTAAGCCTGATTAACTAAAAGATATGCACGTACACCAGCACTTTGGCTGAACAAGCAAATCCCAGGGTCACAGAACTTAAAATGCACCTACAATGCTTGTGCACAAGTGTAGCCAATGGTCCCCTTAGGGGTGGCTGGTTGTGGTGGTTGACCTGATCACACTGCCCTCAATCACACTTTTTCAACATATCCGTAGACAGAACAGGCTGGTACTTTGTTTTGTTTTTTTTATTAGGGGATTTGAACTTGGATGGGGTAGGGATGATTATGGGATGCCCAAGAATTGAACAGTTCTTTACATGGGACCACTATATACACCTCCGTATATACACTTCACCATCTTCCTCCAGCACAACACTTGCTGCACACTATATACAACTCCGTATATACACTTCTCCTCCTTCACTCCAGCACTGACTCTTGCTGCACGTTCCTCTCCTTGTTCCTCTCTCCTGTACAATACTTGCTCAGCACAGATGAGACCTGAAAGGATATTTATCAGGCCTCCATACATCTTCTTGGGCCTAGCTAGCACATGGTGAGGCCTGCTGTAGTTGAAGCAGGGCCTCTGGACCACCCATTACAGGCAGAGGCTAATAGCCTCCTAAGTGTAGCAAAGTACGGTGTGCTAGCTGGCTTGATGGTCTACTACTCCCAGCCCATCTTCTTCCAGGCCCTGGCAGCTCCACATTGAAGATCTTTCCCGAATAGCGCTTTCTCCCGCCATCCTTTCCACTCTGCCTTGTGCCTGCCACCAAGATATCACTCCTCCTGGCTGCACCCGAGCACTCCAGGCCTGGGGTCACCCTCCCCCCCAGGCCGGGAGCTTCTCCCAGGCCACGACAGCCCACACTACTCCATCTCCAGACCTCCTTATTCCCACTGGGCAGACCACAGTTTAAGGAGGCATGTCCCCCTTCCAATCCAAGTTGGGGATTGGTCAGGGCTCCTTAACATACCTCAGAAAGCCTCACCTCCTGTTTCCATCCCCTTCTCCAGAACTTTCTGAAGAAAAGGGGAGGGGTAACTGAGGGGTGTTTCTTCCTGCAGTCTCCAGCTCTCTCTGGGCCACTCCCCTGCCCAGAATAAAAACAATCAGGCCTGCTCTAATTCAGGCCTGACTAAATTTGCCTCGGGTAGCAAAAATCTCACACTATACACCTACCTAGCGTAGAGGGTGCTACACAAGCTACATACATTGTAATATACACGCATACAAACATACACGGTAAATACAAGTAATTTACTAGAAAGTGAGTCTTGATATAAATGTATGCTCCATTGTCCAGTAAACCATCACCTACTTAAAATATAAATGTGATTTTCTTCAGTGTTTTATGATATATTTAACTGTGCATACCATGTAGGAATAAAACACATGATGTACGGTATGTATGGCTGTTATTAAAGGAAAGGTGCAAAAACCATATTTTGTAAAATAACTTCATTGAACTGTTGGCGTTGAAGATTCCATACACTGGTGCTTGGAATAGAGATCACAATGGTAAATGCCCATATATGAGCTGCCCTTTTCCCTACAGCAGCACAGCATGCAGGTTTGTTGACATTCCACTTAGCTTGGAACAGCTAAGCTTGTGTTTTTATTGCTTAGTGAGCTGATCCCATTCATTGTCATTTTTTTTACATTTACCTTATTTACATTATTGTATAATCAGCAAGGCAGGTCTTTTTTTTAATTAGATCAGGCACATTGTTTTTACATAGTTACGTAGTTACATACGGTAGTTAGTCAGGTTGAAAAAAGACAAAAGTCCATCAAGTTCAACCAATAAAAAAAAAAAAAGAAAAAAAAATCTGCGTTCAGATGGTTAGCCAGGTAATAACTACAAGAAGGTGACCTCTGAGTCTTAAGCCAGCCAAAAATGGATGTTCAGCAGGCACCGGCCAAATTTCCATCCAAGTATGGGATGGCTGAATGCACCCAAGTCAATTCATCGGTCCACTTGGGTACAACCACACTGATTTTTCTTCATGCAATTACTGCCAAGGGCTACAGCCACTACCAGTTATCATTTAAAACACAGTGAATTCATAACGTGCACAAATGACTCACAGCAGCGCAAGTGTTTAAATAACACCCTTGAGAAATAGTTCATGAAAATAGTTCATAAAATAGTGAATATATATTCCAACATTCAAAGATAGTCCAGAAAACATCCGTGATCAGGCAGTGTATGTGTGGATGTAACAGACACCCTTAAGCCTTCCTCCACCGTGCACCAGTGTCTCCCATCACCCAATAATACTGAGGCTCACCAAACGTCAATGAAAAACCAGCATAGACCGTCCAATATAGGCGTCAATCATTCAGGCAAGGCAATTCCTCCACTCCTATATTAGTCTATGTGGAGTCTCGGCTCATGTATGGGAACAAAAAAAAAAAAAAACTCCTCATAGTGCAACAGCATACCATTTAGTATAAAACATTTATTGAATAAGGTATTGCTCGTACATTTTAAAAGCCAACATATCGCATAATAACTAGGTTACTGGTGCGTTACCGTGCCGCCAGACCGACTGGCATCATGCTGCTCTGTTCACACATCCAGCTCCCTCAAAGTTGCCGTGTAGTCACTACCCTTGGATGCATTTCGTCATATCTGACTTGGTGAACAGAGCTGCAGGAGGCATTCCCCCATTAAGGGTCCTTTCACACATACGGACCGTTTGTCCGTTTTTCATCCATCCGTTGACGGATGAAAAACGGACATTAATGCAACTCTATGGAAAAACTGATGACAACTGATGATCAGCTATTTTCATCAGTTTTCATCCGCTTCCGTCAGCATCCGTTTTTTTGAACGGATGAAAGTCCTATTTTCCATCCGTCAAAAAAACGGATCGGATGAAAAATGGATGTAAACTGACGAACGGTCAGTTTTTCATCCGTTTTTGCATTGGTAGTGAATAGTGTTGAGCGAACCCGGACTGTAACGTTCGGGTCCGTACCGAACTTTCGGGTGTCCGTGGCACGGACCCGGACCCGGACATTTCAAAAATCGTTCGGGTTGTGCACCTTATTTTATCGTCTTGGGGCCTGGCTTGGGCTTGCTAAAAACTTTACAGGCCCAGGCCCAGGCACGGTGCCTGTGGGCTTTCAAGCCATGCCTGGGCTTGCAATGTCAGGCCCAAGCGAGTTGTGATAAGTGATGGTTACGTTTTTGCCTACTTTTTGACTGGCAAGCAGTCAAATGTAGGTAAAAAGTAGGCTAGGCAAAAAAACTGCCTACCTTTTATCCTGAAAGTAGGCAAGTTTTTTTGCCTACGACTGCCTTCGCCTACTTTTGACTACTTTTATCGACTAGTAGTCAACAGTAGTCAAAAAGGTATCTCAACGTAATTACAGGCAAAAAGTAGGCAGTTGCCTACCTACTTTTTGCC
>BLSH010533448.1:827678-858057 GCA_018402905.1 Glandirana rugosa | reverse complement strand
TGATGAACAAGATCCAGACTCCGTGAACCATCAATGTACGTCTGCAGGCATATGGATGTAACAGGTACATCATAAGGGGGCCCACCAACAGGAAGGAAATATTACTGACCTGCAAGTAATTTGTACAAAATATTAAATACTTAAATGTTAAATGCAGTTAACTGTTCTTTCACTCTTTTTTTTTGTAAAATACTTTTTATTTACATTTTTTGGTAAATACATAGAACCGCACAGCAGGGTAGAAAGAAAAAAAAAAAACATCAGCTGGACATAATGAGACTTTTAACCAGTCCGCCATGACCAGAGTACATCCAGTTGAACATAACCAGAGAAAAAAAAAAGAAATGAACAAATATACATTAACTTTGCCCCATAAAATTGCACAGACCTATAACCCCGAAATAAGGGGAAATACACTATCGGCTGAGCAGATACAGCCCCCCCATAATCACAAGGATGCTTAAGGCATTCCAGACTAACACCCCCCCCCCCCCCAATAAAATGAAGGATCATATAGAGATTAAATAGATCACATTGATGTCACAACTTTTGTTTAAGAATTGCCCAGAATACAAGCAGAATGAGAGTCCCTTAACTAACTTTTGATTGACTTAATCGGAAACCGTATCTGTGGACGAGATCCATCCTCCCCATACCTTGTCAAACTTGATTAAAGCCCCCCTGTTCAGGTAGGTTGCCTTATAAAGAGGAACTGCTGCGTTGACCAAAGCCTTCCATGAAGCCAAAGTCGGGGTGGAGGAGCTCCTCCAAGACAGTATAATGGCTCTAGTAGTACGGATGGCTCTAGTAGTGGCCAAGGGTTCAACCACGCGTAGCAAGCATACCTCGACTGAAATAGGGATCATTATGGAAGTGACTGACTGTATACAGTGTATTATATCTTGCCAGAAAGGTTTGATGGAAGGGCATTCCCAGAAGACATGCATAAAGTCTGCTAGAGGTGCCGAGCAGCATAGGGATTGTTGGCCCCTAAACATTCTAGCCAATCTCGCTGGGGTGAGATAGATTCTATGGAGGAATTTATAATGGATCAGACGATCCCTGGTGGAAACCAGGCATTGAAATGACCCCCCCCCCCCCAGATATCGTCCCAATCGTCGCATTCTAGGTCAGGGGCCACTGTTTCCCATGCCACCCTACACCTTGCCATTGTTGAGGCCATCTCTGGGAAGAGATCTTTATAGATACTAGAGACTGGTTTAAGTAGTTGATCACTGCGCGTCAGAAGTTTTAAGTCATTGGGTTTAAGGTCCAGGAGGGCTCCCCCAAATTGGGCACCAAAAGCGTGTCTCAATTGAATATACCTAAAAAAGTGTGTATCAGGTAAGTTATAGTGTTCCTTAATATCATTAAAGGACATGAGGGTGCCATTGGATATTGTATGTTGCAGGGTCTTAATATCGTATTTTGTCCACACTATTGGGTAAGGGTAGTCAAAAAAATGTGTCAAGTTTGGATTCCTCCACAAAGGAAAGTTAGAGGTAACCTGTGTGAGCTAGATATTCTCATTGCTTGCGCTGACTGCCAGGCCTTAATTACTGATCTCATTGATGGAGTCAATGGGTAAGAAGATTTCACTCCCCTGTACACCAAATCGGAAAGCGCTTCATAGGATCCCACGCAAGCAGCTTCCAGGGACACTGAGGCAGCATCAAATGGGGTAGTCAACCATTTGTGTGCCACTTTTAGCTCGCCCGCAAGGAAGTAGTTGTAGAAATTTGGTAGTGCCAGTTCCCTTCCCCCCAGGGCTGTTGTAGTATAGTAATTTTAAGATGGGGGTTCCCTCCATGCCACAGAAAGGAGGAGAGCATTTTCACTGTTCATTTTATTGGTATATTTAATGTAGATAAACATATATGGTTTCAACCACTTTCCGTCTGCCATACGTATATAAAAGTCTTCAGATGGCAATGGTGATATCTCGGTCATCACTGCAGCTGCAGCAATCATCAAGATATCATATTCTTCTGCTGGTGAGCCCCAACAAAGTGAAAGTAAGCCTAGCACCCCCGTTCCCCTGTGCTCATGCGTAAATGTGAACACGCACATAGGTTTCGTGTGCATATGTAAACACCGATCACACCACACATGTTAGGTATCACCGTAAATAATTTTAGCACCAGACCTACTGTGTAACTCTAAGCTGGTAACCTGTAAAGGCTTTTAAAGCATCGCATATCATGATTTTTAGGTACCGTAACTTGGTGCAGTTCCACGGTCAGACGCTATTTTAAAGAGTGATATGCTTGGTATATATTTACGTGGTGTAACATCATCTTTTATATTTTATCAAACAATTGGGTATTATATTGTGTTTTTGTGCATTAAAATTCATTAAAGGGTATTTTTTCCAAAAATGTTGCTTTTGAAAAATCGCTACGCAAATACTGTGTGAAATAAAAAGATGCAACAGCCACCATTTTATTCTCTAGGGCCTCGGCCTATATAATGTTTAGGAGTTCTAAGTAGTTTTCTAGCAAAACAAATGATGGAATGTCAGAATTGGGCTGGGCTGGAAGTGCTTAAAAAGGTAAATCTTTCTAATCAGTTAAATATCCTAACTGAACAGCGGTCAAAAGTGTGCTTTTGAAAAAAAATAGAAAAATATAATAAAACTAATGTCACTGTAAAAAATATAAACTTAGACAGTGTCAGTCAGTAGAGCAGTGGATGTGTCAGTAGGACAGTAGGGCAGAGGTTGTTGTCAGTCAATAGAGCAATGGACGGTGTCAGTAGGGCCAAGGATGGTGTCAGTAGAACAGTGGATGGCGTCAGTAGGGCAGTGAGCATACAATTCCCTTTCCTCCGGTAGCAGCTGAATGTTGGAGGAGAAGGAGGCTTTCAGCTGCTGCCGGAGAAATGGGATTGGTTCCAGTAAATGCTGCCCCTGCTCCTGTCCAGGTTTCAGGGGTCGGCAAGGAAGAGATGTGATCTACTACTCCATGGTTGATGGGTAGATTGCAATTGACGGTTTGCTAACTCTCCCTTGGTCAAGATGGCGGCGCCAGCACCTGATAGCCGATTGAATAATCGGCTCAGGGGAGGACACCACTGGATGCTTGGACAGGTAAGTGCTCTATTATTAAAAGTCAGCAGCTACAGTATTTGTAGCTGCTGACTTTTATTTTTTTTCTGAAGGAGCCTGGAGCTCCTTTTTAAGCACTGAAAGGCCATAGCTTTAAGCAAGTACAACAGTATGCATAAAATACCATAAAATATAATAATATTATTATACCTATGTGTATAACTCATTGTAAGTTATAAGGATTTTAGATTCGCCTTAGAGTCCTTTGATTTCCACAAATTGAAATGGCACTATGTCAAGTGTATTTATGAAGATCATATGACTCCAAGGCAGATATTAATATAAGGAATCATTTACTGCAGGAGGTACATTTTTCCTAAAGTTAACACTCATAAAGAGCACACACAATGAGATTTTGTTTCACATCTAAATAAAAAAAATAAAAAAAAATACATCAGCTTACTGACCTAATATAACTGTAATGCTTTTTTAGGCAAGCCCTCACACTACTATTGATGTTGTTATGTTATTATGATAGATAAAATCTGAAACAACTTGTGACCCTCTTGCAGCCTAGATCAGGGTTTCTCAACCAGGCTTTCCAGACCATTTTTAAAGGGCACCCTTTAAAATTATGGACGATCTTTAGGGCACCCACTTCTAAAATGTAAAAAAACGAAACTAATAACTTATTATTATAACTGATGTGGGGACTTGACACTGACTCTGGCAGGCCCAAAGCAAATGCCCTTTGCAAGCAGGGACCATGGGCCCCTATGGTGTAGCAAAAATAGTAGTCCTTAGTGCTAGCTGTCTTATGTGACTACTGCTCCCAGTACCATCTCTTCAGGCACTGCCAGCCCTCCTGGTTGCAGCTGCCCCTTTCCATGCCGCCACAGTCCTCCTGACTAGCTCTGCACCCATCCCAGACTGCTCCATCCCAATACTCTCAGACGTGCCTCCCAGTCCTCCTGAATGTGTGTCACTCACCAGCCCTCTTGGCTGTTCCTATTGCTCTTGGAGACTTGCCCAGTAGTGTTCTCCCGCTGTCCTCTCCTTGCTCCCAGTGCCTCCTGGCCAGGACACCTCCTTGGATTCTGAGAGGGTCCCGTCCACACACGAGCCCAGGCCCAAGGACACACCCCCCCAGATTGGGGAGCTATCTCGAAGGCCATGAGAGCCTAACACTCCATCTCCAGCTTCCACCCGAACTCTCCTCCCCAGCTGGGCTGAACCAGAGTATTTGAGGGGGCCTGCCCCCTGCCAACACAAGTTGGGGAATGGTCAGGGCCCTCAGAATACTCCAGGCAGCTCCACCTTAGTTCCCCTCCCATCTTTCTAGAAGGTTCCTGTACATTCTAGAAATAGGGGGAGGTCTCAGTAATGCTGCCTGTGAGTCATTCAGCTCTCCCTGGATCTCTGCCCAACCCAGGAAGAAAACACAAGCAGGCTTGGCTGCCAGACAAGACTGCATAAATTTACCTGTACTAGAAAAAAAAAATACACTTCTAGCACTAGAAGGAACACATAAACAGAGGTAAACAATAATAATAATAGTAACAACAATACAATCTTGTGTCAGCATTTTTTTTGTAAACTCTATTTTAAAATGAATATGTCTTTTAATATGTATTGTCAGGGCACAGGTTTACATTAAGGATAGAAATTCCATCTGGTGGAAAGGTAGATGACTTTTAACTACATATACAGTATATATATCAACTTCTTCTGCTCCACTGCATGATGTTGTGTACATACAGAGGCTGCACCAAAGCATTAAAGCGGTTGTATACCCCAAAACACATTTTTACCTACAGATAAGCCTATAATAAGACTTACCTGTAGGTAAAATGAATATCTTCTAAACCTGTACGGTTTAGGAGATATTCCACTTGCATGCAGCTATTGACGTCAGCGGTGCATGCACAGTGATGTACTGGCAAAGGCCCGGCGCATAGCGCCGGTCCTTGCTGAAAAGTCTACCGGAAAGACAGGCTCCCGCACGCATGCTCGGGAGTGACGTCTCGCGACTCCGGCCACTCACAGGCTGGAGCCGTAAACCCGGAAGGAACCCCTGTGGGAAGATGCCTGCTCCCTCTGCGGGGACCGGGCAGACCTGTGGGAGCTTCGTTCTGAGGTAAGTATTTCATGATGAGCTAGTATGCTGTGCATACTAGCTCATTATGCCTTTGCCTTACAGGTTTTTTTTTCTTCAGTATACACCCGCTTTAAGACATGTACTGGCACTTGAAACTCTACACCAGTCATACATGAATCAAAATTTGTCCGGTTCTACTGATCAGCTTCTGTACAACCGCCCGCGTCAGATTTTTGCCGCTCAAACAGCTCCGAAGGCTATAGCCAGAAGCGCTGATCAGCGTGTTCTGATGGTGGGGAAGTCTTCCTACTATCAGAATACAAAGGCACAGCAGGAGAATTGGAGGAATCAAATCATTTTTTTTATTGTTCAACCTGCTGATTGAACAAAAAAAAAAAAAAAATGAATCATCCATGGGCTGCTTAATGACAGCTTTGCTCAAATGAGATAACAGTCTAAAAAGAAAAGCAATATACACTGTATATAATAGATAAGGTAGATTTATCAGTAGCTATGTTGCAAAACCAGTTGTGGGAACATTTGAAGAAAATCAGAATAAATTATTAAATGGTTGTTTTATTTAATATATATTGGCTGTTTTCAAAGATACAAAATGAATTACCTAATATATACATAACGAGCCAGAAATAACAGAGTAATAAGTATTTTTGAAAACTTGTAAAGGTCCTTTCACACTTGCTTGTCCATTTTAACGGACTTCGCTTGCTCAGCAAGGATCGATCCGTTGATCCCTGCTGAGCCGGCGGATGACAGATCCGTCTCCGCTCACTGTTCAGAGACCGATCTGTCAGAGCCCCGCTCTCCTCTATGGGAGATCGGATGAAAACAGATCGCCTGTCCATTTTCATCCGATCTGATCTGCCAGACGGAAAATAGGGTTTCCATGCATCTGGATTTAGCAGATCGGATCGGATCAGATGTCAGCGGACATGTCACCGCTGACATCCGTCGATCCATAGAGGTTAATGGAGAGTCTGTTCAGGTCCACCTGAAAAACTGACAGGTGGACCTGAACGATGCGCATGTGTGAAAAGATTCTAAAACGAAAAAAATCTATTTAGTAAAAATATCTAGCAATTGAAATGTTACAGTTCTCCGCAGGTCTATATCTTCAATAAGGATTGGATTGAAGAGATTGTATGTGAGTGGTATATGTAGAAAGTTACTGGACCTGATTTACTAAAGTAGATGCACATATGCTGTTGCATTGATGGGACTGCAAAACAGGATGAACAACCCAATCGGTATCTAAAAATATTTACTATATATCCATAATTTGCAGAGAGATATGCACAACAGTGACAGTGTACTTAATAAGCTAACAAATATAATTCACTAACAGTACACGCTCCACTGTCTTGGCATACACCAGCTAAATGCTGGCATGCCTAGAATAGGAAGTTTCCCTACTGATTTTGAAGCTATATTATATCTGTTAGCTTTTGCACACACGTTTCATGTAAGAACAATACAACATGATGTGTGCACCCCACCATAAGAGTTCTTGGTCAAAAAAGCTATAGTTCATGCACTATGTAGGATAGTAAAGTGTGCATGGGCATAACCCATCTGGCATATGGTTTTTGCATAGTGGCAGCTGGTGAAAATTTTTTTTTGGGGGGGGAGCGCAAACCTCTCCAACTCCTTAGTGCTGCTTAGTGAAATGGAGCCTCCAGACTGGGCTGTCACAGCTCCTCTGATACCTGACTACTTCTGTGTTCCAAATCTTCAGCCTCCTGATTGGCCACCGGAAGTGATGCAATGGTGAATTTTGATTTGCTAAAAGTAAAGTGGGAGGGTTCGGGCTTCAGTGCTCTGCGCCCAGAGGACAAGGTCAGACAAGCCAATTAGAGCCTCAGGCTCGAATCATGTGCTTGTGACAAATTGGCAGAGCTAATAGACTGCTATTAGTCCGGCGCCCCACACAGTGGAACAATTTATTTTTGAATCATTTATAATATGACTAACATTTTTTAACTTTAAGATGTTAAAAAATGTTAGTCATATTATCATTTATTTAAAATTACATTGTTCTATGAACTTATGTACTTTGGGGAGGGGGGGTAGACGCTGAACTTAGGGGGAGCAGCGCCCCTGCACCCCTTATGTTATGGACTGAGCGCCATTGCTTTTGAAGGCTGCTCCTTTGTCTGGTGCATTCTCATTTCATTGCATACCTTAAGCAATGGCAGTGCTTGCCATAAATCCAACTTAACCACTTGGTGAATATCAGGAATTTCCAGGACCTGTAATTCGGTGAAATCCTAGTTTCATCTTGTTGGTGGCTCTGGGCATTATAGGCCAATGTAAAATTTAATTGCAGAGCTGCTAACTCCAGGTCCAGGATATTTACAGTGATTCTTTATATTGCCACCCTTAGTGGATTGTGTGATTATTTTAATGGCGTCAAATAATAATCAAAAACCACCATTGTCACTTGACCTGCCTTTACATGTACAGTATCTCACAAAAGTGAGTACACCCCTTACATTTTTGTAAACATTTTATTCTATCTTTTCATGTGACAACACTGAAGAAGTGACACTTTGCTACAATGTAAATTAGTGAGTGTACATTTTGTATAACAGTGTACATTTGCTGTCCCCTCAAAATAACTCAACACACAGCCAGTAATGTCTAAACCACTGGCAACAAAAGTGAGTACACTCCTAAGTGAAAATGTCCAAATTGGGCCCAATTAGCTATTTTCCCTCCCCGGTGTCATGTGACTCATCAGCGTTACAAGGTCTCCTGTGTGAATGGGGAGCAGGTGTGTTAAATTTGGTGTTATCGCTCTCACTCTCTCATACTGGTCACTGGAAGTTCAACATGGCACCTAATGGCAAAGAACTCTCTGAGGATCTGAAAAAATAAATTCTTGCTCTACATAAAGATGGCCTAGGCTATAAGAAGTTTGCCAAGACCCTGAAACTGAGCTGCAGCATGGTGGCCAAGACCATACAGCGGTTTAACAGGACAGGTTCCACTCAGAACAGGCCTCGCCATGGTCGACCAAAGAAGTTGAGTGCACATGCTCAGCGTCATATCCAGAGGTTGTCTTTGGCAAATAGACGTATGAGTGCTGCCAGCATTGCTGCAGAGGTTGAAGGGGTGGGGTGGGGTCAGCCTGTCAGTGTTCAGACCATACGCCGCACACTGCATCAGATTGGTCTGCATGGCTGTCGTCCCAGAAGGAAGCTTCTTCTAAAGATTTTGCACAAGAAAGCCTGCAAACCGTTTGCTGAAGACAAGCAGACTATGGACATGGATTACTGGAACCATGTCCTGTGGTCTGATGAGACCAAGATAAACTTATTTGGTTCAGATTGTGTCAAGCGTGTGTGGTGGCAACCAGGTAAGGAGTACAAAGACAAGTGTGTCTTCCCTACAGTCAAGCATGGTGGTGGGAGTATCATGTCTGGGGCTGCATGAGTGCTGCTGGCACTGGGGAGCTACAGTTCATTGAGGGAACCATAAAAGCCAACATGTACTGTGACATACTGAAGCAGAGCATGATCCCCTCTGGAGACTGGGCCGCAGGGCAGTATTCCAACATGATAACGACCCCAAACACACCTTCAAGATGATCACTGCCTTGCTAAAGAAGCTGAGGGTAAAGGCGATGGACTGGCCAAGCATGTCTCCAGACATAAACTCTATTGAGCATCTGTGGGGCATCCTCAAATGGAAGGTGGAGAAGCGCAAGGTCTCTAACATCCACCAGCTCCTTGATGTCCTCATGGAAGACTGGAAAAGGACTCCAGTGGCAACTTGTGAAGCTCTGGTGAACTCCATGCCCAAGAGGGTTAAGGCAGTGCTTTTTACTCTGTATTTTAAGGGGAGGTTTTTTTATGTTGAACATGTGACCAGTGGCAGAGGATTAGAAGCTCCTCCTGCTTATGTTTCTCTGCAGACAGACTGGGAGAGATATGGGTCATGTGATAGCTGTATGTCCATTAGGAAAACAGTACTTAGTTGTTTCTTTTATTATTAAGGTAATTACAGTGCCATCATCCACATACAGAAATAGAAGGGACAATGTAAATTAAACAGTTTGTGTTTAATATCACTTTAAAGCAGTATTAAACCCAAAAGTAAGCATTTATTATATTGCAGCTTACCAATTCTTAGATATGATAGCTGCATTCGTTTTATTTTTTTTTGGCTTTCTTTCCCTTATTTTCACGTGATTATCTGGCCAATAAGCCTGTTGTTTTTCAAAAGAGAAAGCTATCCTGCAGATGTAGCAGTTAGAAGGATAAGACAATCCATTTACCACTGACGGGTGCTAACAAAGATCACCCTTTTTTTCTTTATTTAAAACTTTTATCCCAAAACGAAAAAAAAAGCTGTTGTTGTGCCTGATTATAAAGTGTGAGCTGGAGTTTGGCCTTAATTTGTTAATGTATTCTAATTTGCTAGTACATCTAACATTCCACTCTCCCCAAAATGACAATGCTGCTGTCCAAAAAAGTGCCCCCTATGCTCCTTCATCCAGATTGGGGGCACTCTAACGCAGGAGGTGTGTTTACTGGCACATATCTGTGGAAATAGAGGGAATAAAGCCTAAAAAAAGAAAGTTAAAGGGGTTATAAAGTCTCCAGGTTTTTCACCTTAATGCATTCTATACATTGAGTGAGAAACGTTTTTAGTGCAGCAGCCATTGGCTCCCCTGCTGTCAATCAAGTCCAGTGACACAGGAGCCGGGGGGCGGGGTGGAGTCACGCTGTATGTGCGAATACACACAACAGCAGGACTTGAGAGTGCGCCCACATGGGTGACCACCAGGGAAAGCGCTTCTCTGACAGGCCACTCGATGCAGAGGAGGAGCCAAGATCGCCGCCGAAGGACCCCAGAAGAGGAGGATCGGGGCCACTCTGTGCAAAACCTGCACAAAGGAGGTGAGTATAACATGTTTGTTATTTTTTTAAAAAGAAAACAGGAACCTTTAGTATCACTTTAATCACTTCAGCCCCGGAAGGATTTCCCACTTTAGGACCAGAGCACTTTTTGCGATTCGGCACTGCATCATTTTAACTGACAATTGCGCGGACGTGCAACATTGTACCCAAACGAAAATGGCGTCCTTTTTTTCCCACAAATAGAGCTTTCTTTTGGTGGTATTTGATCGCCTCTGTGTCATTTCTGATCAGCGCTATAAACAAAAAAGAGCGTCAATTTTGGAAAAAAAAACAATTATTTTTACTGTTTGCTATAATACCTATCCAAAAAAATTATAAAAAACAAATGTATTCATCAGTTTTGCCCGATATATACTTCCTCATATTTGTGGTAAAAAAATTAGCAATCGGCGTTTATTGATTGGTTTGTGCAAAAGTTGCCGCGTTTACAAACCATGAGAATTCATTTATGGCGTTTTTACTTTTTTTTTTTTACTAGTAATGGTGGCGATCTTTATCGAAACTCTGATGTCAGACATTTTTGACATTTTTTTGGGACCATTAACATTTATACAGCGATCAGATCTAAAAATAGCCACTGATTACTGTATAAATGTCATTGGCAGGGAAGGGGTTAACCTGCAGGGGGCAATGAAGTGGTTAACTGTGTTCCCTATGTGTGTTCTAACTGTGTGGGGGCTGGGCTGGCAGGAGCATGACAGATCTAACTGATCCCGAATACAGGGATCAGTAGATCTCTGTCATGCCCACTGACAGAACGGGGAACCGCCGTGTTTACATCGGCGGTTCCCCATTCTTCCTGTGCAGTAGGTGGTCGTGGGCGGACATCGAGTCCGCCCGACCCACGGCCACACTGAGGGAGTGCGCGGTGGGCACGAGAGCGGCGCACGCTCGCTGAGCCTGCGCAAATCGCTGTTTATAGACGGCGATATGCTGCCACTCTGCAGCAGTAAATGTACGCGACGCCAGCGAAAAGTGGTTAATGCAGCCACCACATCTAATGATTGATAAGCTGCAATATATTACTTTTTTGGGCAATCACAAGAGTTTTTTGATTTACTGGTCAGCTGACACAATGTATGTGAACTGCTGTTAGAGATACAAAGTACAATGCACATTACAGGGTCACAAGGATGTAATCAATACAACTCTCTTACACAATTTCCACCCTGCCTTTCTTGATCTTTAACCTGCACAGTATCCTGATTAACAGAATTATAGCAGGTGGTGCTTAAGTCAACATTCATAAAAGGACAGGAATAATCTAAAATGGTTTGTGAATACTAGATTTAAAGGGGTTGTAAACCCTCAAGGTTTTTCACCTTAATGCATTCTATGCATTAAGGTGAAAAACCTTCTGTAGTGCAGCAGTCCCCCAGAGCTCCCCTTTTACTTACCTGAACCTGATCGTTCCAGGGATTGACAGGAATGAGCACAGGAGCTTCAGCCTCTGTCTCGGGTCCTCATTGGTTAGACTGATAGCAGCAGAAGCCATTGGCTCCCGCTGCTGTCAATCAAACCCAGTGAGGCGGGGGCCGAGTCTGGCTGTCTGTGTCAATGGCGTGCGCCCGCACGAGTGCCCCCAGGGAAAGCACTTCTCCGGGGGGGCACTCAAGAAGAGGAGGAGCCAGGAGTGCCGCTGGGGGACCCCAGAAAAGGAGGATCTGGGCCACTTTGTGCAAAACCACTGCACAGAGGAGGTAAGTATAACATGTTTGTTATTTAAACAAAACAAAAAACGAACCTTTACAACCCCTTTAATTCTTAATTGCAACTTTTTAATACACTTGACTGATCCCATTTACTAATGTATTCTGAACTATAAAGGGCCACCATAATGTTACCAAGAGCCCCAGGACTTGTATAGACTTTTTTTTCTATTGATATTTGTTGGCAATCTTTTCTTAAAGTGAACTTATACTCTGTTATACAGTTTCAAAGGTAACAGTGCTGTCTAAAGCCAACCATGGATGGATCAAAATTCAGCTGGTTCAGCAGGGACTAGCTGAATTTCAATCCATAAATGGGCAGGCTGGTTGTACTGAAGTTGATCTGGTTAAGACCATTTTGGTTAAACAGGCCATAGATGAACCATTTTTTTTTCAACCAGCGGGTTGAACGACAAAAAAATGACTTGATTTCTCCAACCACATGCTTGATGTGGATAGCGGAATCCTATACACTGAGTCTTTGAATTGTGACAGTGAAGGGATTTCTCCGCTGTCAGAATACACTGATCAGCGCTGCCAGCTATAGCCTGGGGAGATGATTGAACAAGAAAATCTGACAGGCTAGTTGTACAGAAGTTGGTAGATCAACTACTGTACAACCAGCCTGCTCATTAGTTTTAGGGCCTGGCCAAAAACCACTTCACTTCAAATTTTTATATATTTTATATAGTTTGTATTTTTTACATGTTTTGTAATTAGCCTACCGCTCCTTTGGAATAGAAATACTAATATGGCATATCAACAGTATTGTGTAGAAATGCTTTTAACCCTTTGTAATTTTGATTTTATTTAGTTTCAAGAGTGTAAATCAAGCATATTAATGATACATCCCCATTGGTCGTAGAACATGAACAATATATAATCTAACATTGTCACTCTAACTCGCCCCCCAACCTGGAGTCCATTCCCAGAGCCCTCCTAATCTGCGATGGACAGAGTGCTTCTACTTAGATCAACTGAAAAGATCTGTCAGATTGCTAACAGCTAAGTCTGGCTTAGAGCTTCTGGCTATAATTAACCACTTCAGCCCGGAAGGATTTCCAGCTTTAGGACCGGAGCCCTTTTTGCGATTCGGCACTGCGTCGCTTTAACTGACAATTGCGCGGTCGTGCGACGTTGTACCCAAACGAAATTTGCGTCCTTTTTTTCCCACAAATAGAGCTTACTTTGGTGGTATTTGATCACCGCTGCGTCATTTCTGATCGCCGCTATAAACAAAAGAAGAGCGACAATTTTGCAAAAAAAAACAAATTTCTTACTTTTTGCTAAAATACAAATAAAAAAAAAAATATAAAAACACATTTTTTTCATCGGTATTGGCCGATTTATATTCTTCCTCATATTTGTGATAAAAAAAATCGCAATCGGCGTTTATTGATTGGTTTGCGCAAAAGTGGTCGCGTTTACGGATGATGAGAATTCATTTTTGGGGTTTTTATTTTTTTATTATTTTTTACTATTAATGGCGGCAATCTGCGATTTTTAGCTGTACTGCGATATTTCAGCGGACATGTCGGACCATTTTGACACTTTTTTGGGACCATTGGCATTTATACAGCGATCAGTGCTATAAAAATGCACTGATTACTGTGTAAATGCCATTGGCAATGAAGGGGTTAACCTGCAGGGGCGCTCTAAGGGTTAACTGTGTTCCCTGGGCGTGTTCTAACTGTGGGGGGACCGCCCTAGCTGGGGAAGGGCAGTGGTCACAGCCTCCATGTACAGGAAGGCTGTGATCACAGCCCTTCCCCCTTCACAGAACGGAGGTCCGTGTTTACATACACGGACCTCCGTTCTTTCACTCCGGGGGGGGGGCATCGCGGGTGGCCGGCGGAGATCGACTCCGCCGCACCCGCTCCCTGGCCCTCCCCGGACACAGTGAGTGCGCGGGCGCGCCTCCGGCGGCGCGCTCACTGTGCGCGATCAGGTGGCCGCCGTCATATGACGGCGATTGGCCTTACAGAGCCACTTTGCCGCCGTCAAATGCCGATCGGCGGTCAGCAAGTGGTTAACATTAAATAGAGCACTTGTGCACAAATTTTTATCTCTGTTTCTATTAGCCCTGAGGAAGGGGAAGTCTTTGATTGCCCGAAATACGTTGGTTTGACTCCATTGTATCCACTACAATCAAAATAAAATCATACCAACTTTTTATTTGACTCTGGTTGCTCCTTTCACTCGCCCCCTGATCCAAGTGTGGAAACGATGCTTCCAAGCCGTTTCCAGAGGTAGCAGCCCAAGCCCCGGAAGAGGGCCCACCATCTCTTCTATACCCAGCCAGCTAGATGCACTGGGAGGGGGTACGCTCCCACGATCATCCATACACAGACTCCAAACTAAGGGAGTCAGCCTAGCGCGGTCTCCTATTTGCAAAAAACCCTCCCTAGCATGAGGATGTCAGTGTGCATATCAATCCCAGTCCCTGAATTATGCCAAAATTATGGCAGGCAGTTTTTCGTGGTAAAGTAAGAAGTTAGGAGATGACTAAGCCCATCAGGCTCCATCAGCAATATTACTTTTAGGTAGACTGAGCTTTTAAATAGTATTCACCCTAAAACTAAAAAGAAGTTCACCCTAAAACTAAAATCTCTAAATCAGGCATCCACAATCTAAGACTAACCTATCTATGCCTGTAAAGAAGAAATCTCTAAACATACCTTTTTTGAAGCCAATCCAGTCCGATCTCCAGCGGAAGCTCTGTGCAGAAGACAGCCAACAATGGCTGGGAAATGAATGGGAAGTGACGTCACCCATAGAGTTATTATGAGGCTTCCATTGTCAGATGCCTCCTCTGCACCCACCTCCACAGAGAAGCCGCCGCTGACAGCTCAGCGTGGGATTGGGTCGGAGCGCTTCAGAAAAGGTATGTATAGCGATTTCTTCTTTACAAGGCTAGATAGGTTAGTCTTAGATTGTGGATGCAAGTAGATTTAGAGATTTTAGTTTTAGGGTGAACTTCTACTTTAACTTAAGCTCCTCTAATATGTATGATAATTTTGGTTTGCCTCCTTATAGTGTTTATTTATAGTGCTTTGACAAAAAGTTGACATTTGCAAATTAGTTATAGGATGTAAAGCAATTTGATGCAGCTCAGGAGGTCAGATGTATTTTTGAAGGATCCCAAAAGCATCAGAAACTTTTCTCAAATGCAAGCTCTTGAAAGCATGCCGCAAAAAAAACCTAAACAAGACATAAGGAGGTTGTTGTTAACCAAGTATAATACTATAAAATTGTCTCTAAAAATGTGTCATACTTACCCCTAGCGAAGGTGGCCAGGCACTAAAGCTGGCTTCAGTGTTCTTTGCCTATAGCAGCCCGCTTTCCCACAGGGCAAGCAGGCCTATCGGTACTCGGTTGCCCCCAGGTCTCATACACAATGCTATAGTGCCTGGCTACCACACCGGGGATAGCATGAACTAAGCACAGCAAACAGATATTTGAACTGAGCACAGCGAACAGGTACTTGAACTAAGCACAGCGAATAGGTACTTGAACTGAGCATATCGAACAGGTTCAATATGAAACCAAAATCAAGAACACGGGGACATGACCTCAAACTAACTGGGGGGAAGTTCAAAACTAATCTTAGAACTTAGAAAGTATTATTTTACTGAAAGGGTGGTTGATGATTGGAATAAACTACCAACAGAGGTTGTGAGACAGTCAACAGTAAATGGCTTCAAACATGCTTGGGATAAACATAAATCCATAGTCAGACAACAAGGTTAATGTAAAAAAAAAAAAAAAAAAAAATAAATAAATAAAAAGGGGCAGACTCGATGGACTACTCAGTCTATTTCTGCCGTCACTTTTCTATGTTTCTATGTTTCTATGTACTTGAACTAAGCACAGCGAATAGGTACTGAGCATATTGAACAGGTACTTGCGGTTGGCAGACAGGCAGAGTGGTCAATGACAGTCCAGGTTCAGGGCAGACAGGCAGTTCTGAGCGTAGTGGATATTTGATCCGTGGTCGTCAACAAGAGAATCCCAAATAGCAGGCACAGGAATAGGGCAGACAAACAGGGGGCTTGAACCACGTGTTGAATAGAGAGATGTCACCAGTACACCAAGGTTCCTCAAAAGGGTCCACAGCTTTATTTCACATGGTCACACAGTACAAATGGCAACGTTTCGGAGCCACGCAGGGCCCCTTCACCACGAAGGGGCCCTGCATGGCTCCGAAAAGTTGCCATTTGTATTGTGTGACCATGTGAAATAAACTGTGGACCCTTTTGAGGAATCCTTGGTGTGCTGATGACATCTCTCTATTCGATTTGTCGGTAGTTTCCAGCCTGTGGTCATTTCAGCATCCAGCCTCACTACAGCCATTTCTATGAAGGTGTGCGTAGGGAATATTGTATTGAACCATGTGTTGCACACACTATCACAAGCATGAGACTGCAGGCTTGGCTGGCTTAAATCAGGTTTGGTATCCACCCAGAGAATACCACATCAATCAACTTGCAGGTGGACAGGTAGACAGGGAGAATGCATCACAGCCAAAACCAGGATGCTAGAATGAGACCAGCAGCTGTCATGGAACAAGACGTTTATACCCACCTGACAAAATGGCTTCTAAAATTCTTCCACATTAGATTGAGAGATCCTTATAACCTATCAGTTAAGATTATATGGGTGTTTCTCATAGTCAGTATTTGATAGAACTGTGAAGTTTACCAGTGAAGTTTATACTGTAGCACAGCAAATCATACTGGTATAATGAAATTGATCTGCTAACATTCTGTAGGTCTACCAGGCAATGATACTAACCTAACACACAAAACTATACATGTAGACCTGTAATCACATTAACTTATTCTTAAATATGACACATTGCAGCTCTGAATACACAATATTTTACTGTCTAAAAATAAAATAAAATAATCGTTTTCATGTGACAGCCATAATAAAAATGTACTGAAACAACAGGTCTGGGCAAGATTTATAGTTTTTAATAGAATGAGTTAAAAGTGATTGAAACGGGGTTCAAGGAGCGCTATAATACTATTTTATAGATGACAGGCAGGTAGAAGCATTTGTGAAAGAAGAGACATAAATGGTCTCTTTTGTCATAGAAAAAGCCTGCTTCAAAGCACAAACTGTATTACACTTTTGCAAAGGAATTTTCTTTAGAGCTTAGTGAACGTGGTGAATTCTCACCTTGCAAAAAGTATCTGATCAGGTGCAATAAAAAACAAAACAAAAACAACAGCATTTTTGCTTGCACATTGCAATTGTGTGATGGAAGTCAGCAGAGCTTCAACTCATTCGCTAAGCTTTGGAGAAAATTACAGCCTGTTTGCTGTTAGTACAGTGATGGCTGCTCATGCAGGGCACAGGGGCGCTGCCCCCCTAACCCATGTGCCTGGCCCCTTATCTACATGCAGGGTGCCAGAAGCATGGATTTTAAGCACATGATTAGAACCGGAGGCTCTAATTGGCTTAAGAAAGGGTGGGCTCGGGACGCAAAGCACTGCGCCCAGAGCCCACCCAGTTGTGTGACATTAGCAAATTAATATTCACTAATATCTTCCTGTTTCTCCTCCTGGCCAATCAGGAAGCAGGTCCTGAGACACGATTGGCCAGGAGTCCTAAGACCCAATCGGCAGCGAATCCTAAGTCCTGATTGGCCGGGAGGAGAAGCAACCGCCGGGACTTGGGAGGAGATGCAGGGGAGGGGGTCACCAAAGCCGCAACCTGGGTGGGGTAAGTACGGGGCTGGCGGGGGGCCTGGTGGGCGAGCGATGCGGTGATCCAGCGATGGGGAGGAGCGGCGATTGATCGAGCACCTAGGGGGGCTTGCTTGGTTGGCTGGCTGGCTGGCTGACTGGGGGCCGCAGGCTGCCCCTGCTGAAGAAAATGGAGCACCAGCCGCCACTGTGTTAGTACATAAACGCCAGTGTCACATACAGAAATAAACACCTAGAAAGTAAAAAGTGGGTGTGTAACGTACAAAAATTAACCAATTTTACCTTTTTACAGCTTACATCAGGAGTCTCAAACTGGCAGCCCTCCAGCTGTTGTGAAACTACAAGTCCCATCATGCCTCTGCCTGCTGGAGTCAGGCTTGTATCTGTCAGCCTTGTAAGGCCTCATGGGACTTGTAGTCAGCAACAGCTGGAGGACCGCCAGTTTGAGACCCCTGGTTTACATCATCAGAGCTTTTAATATTTTGATTGCCTAGGATGTATTACAGAGTTGTGGAAAAGGTGGCCAATGTTACATTTAATAAGCCATGGCAGTCAGAGGTATAACCCCTTAACGTAGGTGCCTGCCAGCCTGTTTCTGATTCCAGGAGGCGGAGTTGTTTCTGATCATGTGACCGCCGTGATTGGCTGTCACAGCAGTCACATGATCGGCATAACTCTGTTTACATTCGGCATTAGGCGTTAAGGCCCACCCGATGAGAGGCCGCATATATGTGTACCGCCGGCGCAAAGGGGTAAATATGTATTTCTGTTTTTTTTTTTTTTTTGCAGTCACATTTTAGAAAACCCCACTATATGGTTGGTATGTGTTCCAATGTACACAGCATACCTACAAATATATTTTTTAAATTCTTCTTACCCTGCAGGCAGGCCTTGCAAACCACAAGCTACAAAGAACAATTTGAAAGTAAAAGTAGAGGGACAAAGTGGGGACGGGCTGAATTTCCTCTAATTGACATACAATGCAGAATTCAAGTTCTTAAAGCCTTTGCTAAGGCAGACAATGTTCAAATCTAGTTTACCACTGATATGAGATCTGACAGCATTTTACAGACAGTGCCCTCCTTACATTATATACAAGGGGATCATTACAATTTTGGAGAAAAGAGTGAATAAAAAAATAAGTAGTAATTTTTAAACTTTTATTGGAGGTGTGACCAGTGATTACTCCTACTGCAAGTGTCATCTCTTCTTTTGAACTCAGTATAGTGAGTATGGAGACCGTTGTGTTGCGAGATTCATGTTGACCTATTTCCTTCCAGCTTTGAATGAGACTAGATGTACTCAGCACCCCTGGGGGAATACTTAGGGATGTTCAAGATCATGTGCTTCGTGTGTGTTAAAATTTAATTTAGTGTATGTTTACAAAAAGAAATGCTTTGGTATACATTTGGGAAACTATCAAGAAAAAAACATACTAAATCAACCACACCATGTTTTAATTCCATATGAATTGCGCTTATACAAAATAGATGGTTTGGGGAGATATAGCTCAAGCTCTCCAGTCTGTTTTGTTCATAAGAAAGATAGCAACATTGGTTCAGCCTTCTGAAGTACAAAACGAGAGGCAATGGCTGGCACACTGAAGCCGATAAACAACCGTTTATGCTAGTTTGGGCATTTTTTTTAACAGCCCATGAACGCCACTTTATGTTATCTTAGGTGTCCATGCACACATGGACGTTTATTGTCGTTTAACAGCAGTGGCGTTTATGGGCTGTTATCTGAACGCCCTGAATTGGCGTTCAAGAGTCATTCTTCTGACCGCAAAAAACGATGGATGCCGCTAAACGCTCATAAACGCCGCTAAACGGCCATTTATCGGCATCCAGCATTATTTGTAGTCAATGGAAGCTGATGAAGACACCGATAAACACGCATAAACGCTGCTAAAAGCAAGTTTTCTAAGCAGCATCTCCTGCCACTCTGTCCGATGCCCAGAGAGCGTCCAGTGTGCATGGAGCCTTAAAAGCAGGGGCGTAAGGATAGGGTTTGCAGGGGTTGCAATTGCAACCGGCCCCATGGTCCAGGGGGCCAGTGTGCCTCCCTTGTACATCTAAATAGGAGGGATGGCGGCGGTGACATTTAGAGGAACCAATCTCCCCCATTTTCCTCTATCCAGTTTACTTGTCTTCTGCTGTTCCCAGGGTCCCTGTGTGCTTTCCTGGTCCCCCCCCACAGAGTTGCTGTCTTCCCCCCTCCTCTCTCCTGTCAGCTGCTGTAGAAGATGTGTCGTGATGGAGAGATGGGATCGGGTTGGTAAATGTGTCATTTACTGGCTCCTTCCTTTTCTGAATGAACAGAGTCAGTGATTGCTATCAATTGGTTCATTCATAACTGAAACATAGTAAACTGTTTTTACTATACTTCCGTTTCTGAATGAATGGGAGGCTTGGCGCACAACTATTCCTGTCCACTCATTCTGTGCAGCTGAGGCTATACAGATGGAAATTGAGAGCTGAGGTTTGTTTAGACCCCTGATATCTCATCAAAGCACCCCAACAGAGCTCCTAAAAAAATTGAAAATAATTGTAAAAATACATTTGTAAAAGAAATAAAATGAAATGGTAAAAAAAATAATAAAATTGAAAACTACTGACACCAGTGAAGGAACTATCAGGATTGTAAAGGTTGCAATTGTGACCTGGCCCTGGCATTTCATCACCATGGGGAGGCCTGAAGATGGCAGAAAGGGGGCCCGCTGCAGAACTTGTGAAAGGGCCCCGCTGTGGTACCGTAATAAAGGGACCTGCGATAGAAATAAAGGGCCCCAGGATCAGTGGGAAGAGGGAAGGGCCCTGGCCAGGGGTCAGGGGGGCCCTTCATGATTTCTTGCACCGGGGCCCTGAATGTTCTAGTTACGCCTCTGCTTAAAAGATTAAAGTTTGCTACATTGTGTACATTGTTTTCTTCTATAAACTTGACCATGCTAACTTGTACAGTTGAACTGCATTGGCTTTGTAGATGGGGAAACTAAAAAACAACTTTGTGGACTCATATTTGATAAGTGAAGCTTTTGGCCATAGTATATTTTTTTCTTCATTTATATAATAATAAATACAAGTCTTAAAAGTGCTATGGGACCCTGTCATACATTATCTTCCTCAATCAGAGATCTAAAAACACTTAGCAGATATCTACTCTGTCTGGCTGTATAATGATTAAACCAAGCTGCAATAGCATATGGCAAATAATGACAAAAATGTATATAGAGTTAAAGCACCTGCACAAGATTACTGCAAAATAGTTAGTATCTGCACTAATCATTTACTCTTTTATAGCTGCACAGATCTTTGTATTGTAACCTCTTAAACCACTTAGCCCCTGCACCTATATATTCCTTAAAGTGATTCTAAAGCTTCGTTTTTTTTTAAAAAAAATAACAAACGTCATACTTACCTCCTCTGTGCAGTGGTTTTGCACAGAGTGACCCCCGAAACTCCTCTTCTGGTGTCCTCCAGCGGCGCTCCTGGGTCCTCCCCGCATTGTGTGCCCCGTCAGGGAAAGCTTCCCTGGGGTCACATATGCGGGCGTGCTCCCGTGTCCTGCTGTTTGCGTGTATTCACACAAACAGCGGGACTCTGTCTCGCCCCCGGCCCCCGCATCACTGGACCTGATAGATAGCAGCGGGAGCCAATGGCTCCCCTGCCATCAATCCAGCCAATGAGGACCCATGACACCGGCTGGAGCGGACTGCTCGTAGCCACCGCTGTAACAAATGGGCTCAGGTAAGTAAAAGGGTGGCTCTGGGGGGGTCACTATTGAGAAAAGGTTTTTCACCTTAATGCATAGAGACTTTACAACCACTTTAAAGTGTTACTAAACCCACAACAGTAAAATCTGTCTGTATATGCAGAATAGCATGCTTGCTATACTCGCTGTGTAACTAAAAGTGGTTGTCAACCCTTGACAACCACTTTAACCTACAGGTAAGCCTATAATAAGGTTTACCTGTAGGTTCCCTGCATATCTCCTAAACCTGTACGGTTTTGAAGATATACAGTGTACTGTGATGTGCCCACATCATCGGGCACATGCGCAGTGAAGAAAGGGCCTCTGTGCCGTTCCTTCACTGAGATCGTGTCGCAATTGGCGGCTCCCGCGTGCATGAGCGGGAGTGACATCACACGACTCCGGCCAGTCACGGAGCCGGAGATGGCAGACCCGAAAGGAAGAGGGGTGGAAGATGGGCGCGGCCTGGAGTGGGGACTGCGCAGGCTTCCAATGCAGGTAAGTGCCACATAAAGGGCTAATATGCGATGCATACTAGCCCATTATGCTTTTACACTGCAGGTTAATAAAGAGCAAGTAAAACCCCCCTCTTTAAGGGGTTAATTCTCTGTATTGTGTAAAAAAGTCTGTTTGATCTTGTATGGCCAGATACTTCCTGCTTGCCCTGTCTACTATACTATACTACATGCATGCAGGGTGGAAAGGTTGCACGTGCTGTGTTCGATCTTCCTGTTTCACATGGACACAGACTGCAGTGCATTTCTAGAGGCAGTGATTGTTTATTTGTGAACTGAGCATGTCATTGGCAAAGCACCAATGAGCTCTGGCCAGATTGTGGGTGAAGGGTCACTGATGCAAAGGAAGTTTCATCATCAGAGAGTGAAATCTCCTCCTATATAAACACTGGGGAAGTCCTGGCTACCTGCAGTGTATCACCTGATTGCAATATACAGATGAATAAAAAGGTATATAGCAGCAGTATTTTGATATATAAAGAAGATTTAGAAGCTGTGTGCACTGTGTGTGTGTGTGGGGTGGGGGGTGAATTGTTTTTATATTGCTAGGTTTAGTAGCACTTTTTAAGGACCAGAGCAATTTTTACATTTCAGCTTTGGGCCTATTGATTTGGAAAAAAAAAATCTGAAATAGTACACATATTGTATCTTTTTTTTCCAGAACAAACGAGGCTTTCTTTTTACAATATTGTATATAATCTAAATGCTTAAAGTGATATTAAACACGTACTGTTTAATTTACATTGTCCCTTCTCTTTCTGTAGGTGGATGATGGTTCTGGAATTATTTTAATTAAATAAAAAACATCTAAGTACCCTTTCCTGATTGATATACAGCTGTCACATGACCCAGATCTCTCCCAGCCTGTCTGCAGGGAAACATAAGCAGGAGGAGCTTCTAGTCCTCTGCTGGTCACATGTTCAAAAATAAATAAATAAATAAACAGCCTAAACAGAGTAAAAATGAATAGATAATATCAATAAACTGTTTTAAATTGGCATACAAATATATATATTTGAAATCAAATCTTTATTATTTTGTGGAAATAACATGGTGCAGGTGTATTTCTGCCAGTCACGAGCTGTGTCACGCCCCTCTAGCCTGTGTCTTACAATAAGAGGGAGGTGAAGCCTCCATTAACCTACATGTAACATCCCACCCCCATTGTGTTTAGCTGGTTAGTGGGTATGGAGAAGGAGGGAGGGAGGGGCCTGACATTTACCACTGTGTATACGCTTACATATGATACTCTATAGTCACATGGGCTGCTCTGATGTGATATGGAGGAAATGCATAGAAGCTCACTAAAAACTGAACATGTTCAGAGTTGCCACCACAGCTGCAAATTTCCTAGCTGAATCGGGGACACAAAAAGAAGGGGGCGATAGAGAACAGCAGGACCAACCCGTTTTTTTTTTTTTTGCAGAATACAGAAAACAAATCTCATAGTGACCTCGATGAGTATTAACAGCATGTAATAACACTATTAATTGTTTTTTTTATGTTGTGGGTTTAGTGACACTTTAAAGATGTTAAAAAGTAAAACAACATGCTTATTTTCTAGTTTGACCAGAGTTGGTTTTAAAACATTGTGTGTTACAGTGGTCAAAATGCGCATTTTATTCTGTGAAATGTCCTGTTTATATCCATTCTAAAATTACATTTCTTGTAAAAAGAATGGTAAAGTTATTTACATTTTTTTTTTTTTTTAATTTATTTAGTTTTTAATGCGACACTACAAATGAACAAAAATAAATGTTTAAATATGCTCAAATAAAATGATTAAATATGAATTAAAATGTTTAAAAATTAGCTAAAAGGAGAAAGCTTCGTTTGTGTTGGACACAGAAAGGTATCTGGCTGTCAAACTTAAGCCTCGTACACACGGGACGACGATCGTACGTACGATCGTCTCAAATCGTATGTTGGATAATGTAGCTTGCATACTGACTGCACTACACGATCGTACGACCACAGAAAGAACGTTCAGGTGCATGTAATTAGCATCCGGCCGTTCCTGACTTCTGAGCATGCGTGTTTTGCACAATACAACTTGTTGTACCAACTTCTCTGTACACACGATACAATGGTCGTATGACCGCTTGTTGGTACAACCAGGTTTTCTAGTCTGCTCATACAACTCCCCTTGTACGACCGTCGTATGTCGGCTGTTCTAATCGTACATACGAACGATTGATTTTGCATACAACGGTCGTTTATACGACCTGTTGTATACGATCGTTGTCCCGTGTGTGCGAGGCTTAAGGCTATGTTCACACTGGTGTGGGTGGTTGTGGGTGTGGGACAGTGGGTAAATCATACCTGTTCCCGCACTCGCAACCACCCGCAGCCAAAGCGCACTGCTCCTTTGCAGACGTGCAGGACCGCCATTCATTCTTAATGGCACCCCCAGGCATCTAAAACTGCAGCGCATTGTTGGTTGCCGGAAAATACATGTTGCATAAGCACCATGCGATTTCCTTCCTGCTGTGGTTTAAAAATGGTGCAGGAAACTTTTTCCTGCATAAATGAGCTGTCGTGCCCGGGCAAACGTGGCTCGCCAAGCCGCATAGATGTGAATCAAGCCTAAAAGCTACCATACACAGCTCAAATTTCAGGTGATTTTTGCTGAATCCAATCAGACACAGCCATTGTTCAGGTATTCTGACAGCTGCAGGCAGGGCCGCCATCAGGGGGGTACAAGCAAGGGGCCCCAGTTAGGGTTGCCACCTCATCCCTTTAAACCTGAACACATATGAATTGCACAGCTTCTGAGGCTAATTTAATGCAGATAGGGCACCAAGTGAGTTTAATTACCACCTTAATCAGCCACAGAACCTGTGTAATTAATATGTGTTCGGGTTTCAGGCTAGGTTCACACTGCTGCGGTGCGAATTTTCCGCGAATTGAATACGATTGCGATGCAAATTTTTTCAGTTCAGACACAAGTGCGATTTCTACATGTGTTGGTGCGAATCTACTGCAAAGCTGTAGCTGGAGTTTGAGGGAGAAGCTATCGCAGTGATGTGAATGGGAGATTGCGTTTTCAGTCCGTGTTTTATTGTAGTCTATGGAGCTGAATTCGCAACGCACTGCATCACACACGGATCAAACTCGCACAGGACCCTTTTTCTTCACGGATTAGATTCACAACACATCAACGTGAACTGCACTGGTAGAACACTATGTTATTGGAGATGACTTGCGAATTTAATCTATCGCAACGCAATCTATTCGCAGTACAGTTCGCAGCAGTGTGAACCTAGCCTAAAGGGATGAGGTGGCAACCCTAGCCCCAGTGTCTCAAGGGCCCTTACAACAAAGATTTTAGCAGTCTTTCACATTGGAGTCTATGGGAGGGGGACACCCGGTTTGGGGAGACCGTTCTCCCAAACCATAGTCGATAAAAATACCAAACTTAGGTCACATAGAAAGGGCCCCCTGGACCACAACTGGTCCAAGGTTGGGACCTCCAGCACCTATGGTTCAGTGTGAGGTCTTATAGCAAGCATCGGGTGAGGCTGTGCACTGTTTTTCTTTTTAACCCCTTGGATCCCACACTAGCATGCATTGCACACTTCACTTGAATGGGTCATGCTTGACAGGCTACACCTGGTGGGCGTGACAGGGTGTAGAATTCCTACTGCAGCTGCGACATGTGTACACCCCTGGCCAATGAGCGGATGTGGTGGGATGACCAGTGGGTGGGCCCTGGGGAATGTTGGCGGTCAGACGGGGGGGGCAGGTCTAAAGCTGTGTAAGGGTCCCCAAAATTTCTGATTTATTAGGTACCTACTTTTTTATTTATACAGTTAGGCTGGGTTCACACTGCAGCGATGCGGGAACCCTGCAAATCCACGGTTCCCGCATGCCCTATGTGAACTGAAGGGAGGTGTCAGTACATTGTTAAAGACACCCCCTTTTCAGTTCGCATATCGCAGTGCGATCTGCAAACTCGCACAGGAATCTGATCGCCCTGTCTGAACCACCATGTGATGCGATTCTGACCCTGCGAACAAAAAGGGTCCTGTGCAAATTTGATCCGATTGCGATGCAATCTCAGCCATACTATCTCTATGGCTGAGATCACATCGCAGAGAGATCGCATGTGACTTACACTGCAGTGTGGTGTGAATCACATCCGATCTCTCAGATCGGATCAGTGTGAACCAAGCCTAATTGACAATGAATTATAACATAATGGCGGTGGCTAATAGTGGCAGTAACATTTCTGTCTTGTTTTGTCTATTCTACTGTATACTAATTCATATCATTTTAAATGGTAAGGAACGCCTTTTAAAATGCATACGCCACCCCAGAGATATGATCAGTTCACAGTGAAATCGAATTAATTGCGATTCAGCTCAGACTTGTCTGCCCCAACAGTGAGAATGTACATTACAATATTCCATACACCAACTGACATACCGTATTGTAGTATTCTGCCACATATTCCGAATGCAGATAGTTTGCTTCACACCAGTCAATCTCTGAGCTATGTCTTGCAAATATACTGGGAGGCATTCTAGGCAAAGAAAAAACAAAACAAAAAAATGATAACCTATTTTCTTGTGGAAAAGCAAGATCAAAAACAAAAACTGTGTCTGTCTTCAGTTCAGGCTGTAAAGCAACAAAATGCGATTATTTTAGAACGGGGGCGATTATTTTCTATACCCACTGTAAAGGTAAAGGTGAATGCTTGTACTAAAAATGTGTATACCCCATCCCCCAATCTCTTTTTCTTTTACTACTCAACCTGGCTCTCCCATTAATCTCAGAGCTTGTTGTTGTGCCACGGGGGGGAAATATAAACACTGCCCAGTACAGCAGAGGGCAGGTAAAAGTGGGTCTTCGCTGCTTTTGTGAACTGTCTTTGGGTATAAGTGTCGGTTCACACAGGGGCGATCTGACTTTTGCTAGGCAATTTGAATGCAACTTCAGCGCAACTTACAACGTGACTAAAGCCCCGTACACACAGTACAACGGTTGTACAACCAGCTTGTTATACAATCATCCGACCGTTAGTACGCGCGATTAGAACAGCCGTCGTACAACGGTTGTACAACTGAAGTTGGATGAGCAGACTAGAAAACTTTGGTTGTACAACAAGCGGTTGTACGACCGTTGTACCGTGTGTACAGAGAAGTTGGTCCAACAAGTTGTACTGTGCAAAACACGCATGCTCAGAAGTCAGGAACGCCCTGTGTTTGTTCTGGGAAACCTACGTTCCTAATTCACAAATCACATTCACCTGAACTTCCTCGTTATACGCTCGTAGCACGTCACTACGTGAGACTTGGTTGTACGATCGCTTAGACCCCTTTCACACCAAGGCATTTTTCAGGCATTTTTGCTCTAAAATTAGCACATAAAAAGCACACCAAAAACTCTCCCCATGCATCTCAATGGATGCTTTCACACCGAGGCATTGCGCTTGCTAGGCGTTGCTAAAAATCCTGCAAGCAGCATCTTTTCAGCTTGTTTTGTGTGCTCAAAATAGCTCTTCAAAAACGCCCATGTCCATTGAAAATAATGGTTAAGCGCTTGAAAAACGCTTGAAAAGCGCATGAAATATGTACTGAGACTGTGAAAAGGTCACATGATTGAAACACAAACGCTTGAAAAGCGCTTAAAAATGCCATTAGAGGGGCGCTATTTATAGCGCTAGCGCTTCAAAAGCGCGGCAAAAGCACACACTAAAATCATGGCGTTTTACAGGATTTTACAGGCTTTTTTCCAACACCTTGGTGTGAAAGGAGCCTTAGTGCATGTCAGTAGGGGAGACACAACAGCCAACATCCAACTTGGTCCAAAGTTGGACGTTTGGTTGTACAACCGTTGCACCCGCGTGTACAAGGCTTTACAACATAGCTTGTTCTTACATGGTCATTGTACAATAAACCTAATCACCAGCAGTTCCGGAGTGCCAATTCATATTTTTTAAAATTTCATTGATTTTCCCTTAAGCCCCGTACACACGGGACGACGATCGCACGTACGACCGTGTCGAATTGTACGTTGGCTGTTGTATCTAGCATACTGACTGCACTACACGATCGTACGACCACAGAAGAACATTTAGGTGCATGTAATTAGCATCCGGCCGTTCCTGACTTCTGAGCATGCGTGTTTTGCACAATACAACTTGTTGTACCAACTGCTCTGTACACACGATACAACGGTCGTATGAGTGCTTGTTGGTACGACCAAGTTTTCTAGTTTGCTCATACAACTCCCTTGTACGACTGTCGTATGTCGGCTGTTCAAATCGCGCATACGAACGATCGATTTCGCATCCAATGGTCATTAGTACGACCTGTTGTATACAACCGTCGAACCGTGTGTACGAGGCTTTAGGAGATTGGAAGGCTCCTTTGAATCTGAGCACCTGGACTGGAGCAACATCTACCACCTACTCTCAGCTGTGTAGACAGAGCGGTGTTTTCCTGCTATACTGACAAGTTGGATAGAAGTCACCTTGAAGTAGTACAGGAACCTTTTTTGAAGTTGGAGCGACTTCAGTAGTGTACATTAAGACGGCTCCCATTCACTTCAATGGGATTTCTGACGTCAATCGACTTGGGGCGACACAAGTCGGATCCCAAGTCGCTGCTGTGTGAACTGAGCCTTATAAATAGGAGAAAATGTATCCAAGCATTTGTGCAATTTTTGATATGCTGAGCTGTGAGGCCAGCACTGTAAACTTGATTGTACCCTTCTCCATAGGACAACAGATGGATCAAAGTCTTCTGGGCACCCTGAATTCCAAGTTTATTTCTAGGGCACACAAATCTTGAGGTCTACTACAACACATGCCAGTCTTTAGCAGGCAACAAACTGGGAAGTCTGCAGAATTCAAATATGAATCTCAAGAACCTTCTGTTTATGAGCTGATAACTGGGGCAATTGGCTTATAATATATTTATTATTGCTTTGAAACTGCTAGTATTGGTAAAACATCTATATGTTTGGGGTTTAAAGTTGGCCATAGATGGGTAGAATTTTGAATGGAAATTCTTAAGAAAAGAATGTTCTAAGAAAGTTGGTTTTTCTAATAATTGGTGGGTAAAATCAGCATTCCTTTTTGACCGCAGTGATGAGAAAATTTGAAGGAATAGGATGAAAAATCTTTCTTGAAGTTTCCAATGCAGGCCATATGCAATTTTTCTTTTTTGTAACCATGGGTGAAAGGAAAGAAAATTGCTTGATTCTTCCTTCAACACAGTGGGGGAGATTTACTAAAACTGCGGCACTCAGAATCTGGTGCAGCTCTGCATGTTAGCCAATCAGCTTCTAAATTCAGCTTTTTCAATTAAAGCGGAGTTTCACCCAAAAGTGGAACCTCTGCTTTAAGGGAAGGTTTTCACAGGGTCCCAGCTGCACTTTCTCCTCAGGCTTCCGCGGCACAGGAAGGAAGTTCACCTCCCTCTCGGCGATCTTCTGCCAGAAGTCCCAGAAGATACACTGGCCATTCACGAAGTGTGGCACAGCTTGCGCTTGCGCAGTGTGCACCCGGCTTTGAAGCCAAAGCCGGGTGCCCACACTTGCCATGCCGGCACCACACGAAGGAGGGGGAGAAGAGAGAGGCTTCGGGCGGCCACATCTCTGGAGCCTGGGACAGGTGAGTGTCCGATTCTTAAAAGTCAGCGCTACACTTTTTGTAGCTGTTGACTTTTAATAGGGTGGAACTCCACTTTAAGCTTTGATAACAAAAAAAAAAACAGCAAACTGCCCCAGATTTTGCACACTACAGTTTTAGTAAATCTCCCCCAGTAAGTGTTGATGGGGAAATCCCTCCCGCAGCACTATTGTATTGTGCCGGTGGGGAGTGCGGGGAGCCTCCCCCATCGGCAGAATACAATGATCACGGCTAGAAGCTATATAGCATAGATCATATGAAAAAACCGACAGGTTGGTTGTACTGAAGTCAATCGATGGACCAACTTCAGTACATCTAACCTGCCCATAGATGGATTCGGATGGTATCTGCTGAACCGGCCAAATTTTGATCCATCTATGGCCGGCGTTACAGCATATGTAGTTTTCGTTCAGTCCATTCATTCCAAAATCAAATGTTTTGTTTTTTCTTATTTTATTTTTCTTGTGAGTTTCTAATCTGAAATTCAATTAAAAAGAAAAAAAAAATATATATATATATATATATATATATATATATATATATATATATACACTGTGTGCAGAATTATTAGGCAAATGAGTAAGCTACTAGTGCGAAGTCTTCGAACCGTTAAAATTCTCACGACGTAGGGAGACGTTCTATAGAGTGATAAAAACTGAAAAGCCTCGGACAGTTCAGGAAGAAAACTGGGTAAAACGGTTTCCTTTCCTTCAACGGATTATTAATACGTGTGGACTATATCCCACAACTACAGTAATTTGGTGTGGGGAAGAGTAATGACTCTACGTGTAGTGGATTATACGAATTAACCATCATCCGAAAGCTCGGATATGTCGAACCTCATTCTGTTGTACGTATTTCTCCTACTACACCAGTTTTATGAGTAAACGGATTATTAAGACGTGTGTCACATATATATATATATATATATATATATATATATATATATATATATAAAAAAAAAA
>BLSH010533448.1:809266-820963 GCA_018402905.1 Glandirana rugosa | reverse complement strand
GGGTGCTAGGTGCAGAGCTCAGGTGGGTGCTAGGTGCAGAGCTCAGGTGGGTGCTAGATGCAGAGTTCAGGTTGGTGCTGGGTGCAGAGTTCAGATGGGTGCTGGGTGCAGAGCTCAGATGGGTGCTGGGTGCAGAGTTCAGATGGGTGCTAGGTGCAGAGTTCAGGTTGGTGCTGGTTGCAAAGCTCATGTGGGTGCTGGGTGCAGAGTTCAGATGGGTGCAGAGTTCAGATGGATGCAGGGTGCAGTGTTCAGATGGATTCTGGGTGCGGAGTTCAGGTAGGTGCAGGGTGCAGTGTTCAGATGGGTGCAGGGTGCGGTGTTCAGGTAGGTGCAGGGTGCAGTGTTCAGATGGGTACAGGGTGCGCTGTTCAGGTGAGTGCAGGGTGCAGAGTGCAGAGTTCAGATGGGTGCAGGGTGCAGTGTTCAGATGGGTGCAGTGTTCAGGTGGGTGCAGGGTGCAGTGTTCAGATAAGTGCAGGGTGCAGTGTTCAGATTGGTGCAGGGTGCAGCATTCAGATGGATTCTGGGTGCAGAGTTCAGGTAGGTGCAGGGTGCAGTGTTCAGATGGGTGCAGGATGCGGTGTTCAGGTAGGTGCAGGGTGCAGTGTTCAGATAGGTGCAGGGTGCAGTGTTCAGGTGGGTGCTGGGAGCAGTGTTCAGATGGATGCAGGGTTCAGTGTTCAGATGGGTGCAGGGTGTAGTGTTCAGGTGGGTGCTGGGAGCAGTGTTCAGATGGATGCAGGGTTCAGTGTTCAGATGGGTGCTGGGAGCAGTGTTCAGATGGGTGCAGGGTGCAGTGTTCAGATGGGTGCAGTGTTCAGATGGGTGCTGGGAGCAGAGTTTCTCCCCCAAATCACCAGGACTTGTCTTCCCCCTCCCAGCACAGACCCCAGCACAGACCTCACCCCAGCAAATGGTTTTAATTTCTTTCCCAAAACACAGATACAGCACGGCTCCGTGCAGTACGGAGATGCTTCTCCTCATGGCTCCTCCCAGGCTCCTCCCCATGGCCTGTCATAAGACAAAACATCAGAGCCGAGGAGGAGCCTCACAAAAGTGTAACAGCCGGTGGTCTGGAACAGGCGGTGAGAGACACAGCAGGTGGACTCGGACAGGAGTGCTGCCGGCCTGCTGCTGTCACTTCTAAATACAGTAGCCTGGCTTCTGTATTTAGAAGTGATAGGAGTGAGCAGAAAATACAGGGCATCGCCGGAGGGGTGGTCACCCAGGTGCAGCCTGCCCCCCCTGCACCCCCATAGCGACGCCACTGTGTATTTGTATTGCATTATCAAACGACAACTGTAATGATTAAATGAAAATTGTACAATCAGGCATCGTATGAGAAAATTTTTCCTGCATGTCTGATCGGATTATATCGGATGAACTGTCATAATCGGCTCTCGATAGCTCTGTACTAATAATCCGATTCTCGTATGATCACTTCGAAAGCGCTATTTTTCGTACTATTTTCTGAATACAGGGCTTAAGCGATGACACCTATGTAGTTGTGTAAGATATCTTAGGGCCATTCACACTAAAGTCTGGTACACACTACTATTTTTTTTTCGTTCAACCCACGAAAAAAAAACCTGACAGCTCAGGAGGAGGCACTGTACTAACTATGCAATGTTAGTACAGCTATCTACCCTGCTGTGTTATTGTGTTCTGACAGGGGACGCTGGACGCCCCCACGCCAGAACACTGGTCAGCCATTGACTAAAGCCTGATACACACCACTCGTTTTTTTAAGTCCAACCGACAAAAAAAAACGGACAGCTCCATTTGGAGCTGCTGTAACAATGAACCAATGTTAGTACAGCGATCTCCCCCTCTGAGCTATTGTGTTCTGACAGGGGGATGCCCCCCCCCCCTCGCCAGAACACTCCAGTCAGAGCCGAATGGCTTCTGTTGGGTCGACTGACACACACACACAGGCCAAATGTCGCCTGGTTTTTATTGAACATTCCTGCCCATACATGGTTCAAATCTCGCAATTCGGACCATGTGTGACCTGCCTAAGAGTGCTGATTGGGGGCAGATCAACAGAACATGCCCGAACGGCCGGCTTCTGTCAGATCGGCTGCAGTACACACAGGCCGAATTTCATGCGGCCCATATGTATTAGGCTTAAGGCAAGCCATATAGTATGCAACTTTCTTTCCTTCAACTATGGGTTGAAGGAAAGAAAATTTATTACAACTGGAGAGTGCAAAATTTGGTGCAGCTCTGCATAGAAACCAATCAGCTTGCAAGTTTTAGCCCTTGTTCACATTGAACACGGCTTTGAAATCGTGCGACTTCATCTGAAGATGAACAATTTCAAAGCAGCATGTCCATGCGACGTCAGGTGCGACTTGAAAGGCATTGGTGCGGCTTCATGCACAGATGACTATTGAAGTCGAACCCAAAATCGGCAAAAGTAGTGCAGGAACTTGCAAATCGATGCGTCGCCGCAAAGTTGGTGTCGCACCAATTGGAATGGTGCCATTTTCAGCAATAGGCTGCGACTTGTCATGCGATTTGACCTGTCAAATCGCATGACAAATCGCTTTAATGTGAACGAGGGCTTATTGTCAAAGCTTCATTGAACAAGATAAGTTAGAAGCTGTTTGGCTACCACGCACAGATGTACCAGATTCTGAGTGCACCAGCTTTAGTAAATCTCCCCCACTGTCAGAAATTCATCCGTTCCAAAAAAATTTTCTATCCTGCTCCTTCAAATTGTTGATTTGACCTCATTAATGATTAGAAAATGGAAACGAACATTCCTAAAATGAATAATTTCAAACAAAATTCTACTAGTCAGCTTAACCACTTCCCTACCGCCGTATGCAGAATGACGGCCAGGAAATGGTTCTGTTATCCTGACTGGGTGTCATATGACGTCCAACAGGATAACAAGCCGGCCCGCACCTGCGTGGTGATCAATGGTGTGGTGTATCCTTCTGACACACCGCATTTCCAATCGTGGTAAAGAGCTTCTGTCCGAAGCTCTTTACCATGTGATCAGCCGTGACAAATCACGGCTAGTCACAGTGTGAACAGGAAGAGCCGTATATCGGCTTTTCCTCTTCTCGCATCTGCAGACGCGAGCAAAAGAGAGCCAATCAGCAGGGAGCCCACTCAGGACCGCCAGGGAGCCCACCCAGGGACCACCAGTGAAAGCCCACCCAGGACCACCAGGGAGTCGATCAGGGAGACCACCCTGACCACCAGGGAGCTCACCCTAGACCACCAGGTAAGGGGCACAATGCCCAACATGGATGCCTATTTCAGATGCTACCCAGGACTACCAGGGAATGCACACCTTACAGTGCCCTCTATCAGTGCCCCCCAGTGCCACCTATCAGTGCCCATCAGTGTCACCTATCAGTGCCCAGTGCCACCTATAAGTGCCCATCAGTGCCGCCTATGAGTGCCCATCAGTGCCCATCAGTGCTGCATATCAGTGCCAGCTATCAGTGCCCATCAGTGCTGCTTATCAGTGCCGCCTATCAGTGCCCATCAGTGCTGCATATAAGTACCTCATCATCAGTGCCCATCAGTGCCAGCTCATCAGTGCTGCCTCATCAGTGCCAATCAGTACTGCCTCATCAGTGCCCGTCAGTGATGGAAAAAATGTACTGATTTACAAAGTTTTGTGACAGAAAAAAAATAGCACAAAAAATAAAAACACCAGAGGTGATCAAATACCACCAAAAGAAAGCTCTACTTGTGGGGGGGGGGATAAAAATTTTGTTTGTGTACAGTTTTGCACGACCGCACAATTGTCATTCAAATTACGACAGTGCTGAAATGCTGAAAGCTGTAAATTGGTCTGAGCGGGGAGGGGGGTAAATGCCTGGTATTGAAGTGGTTAAGCAATTTGTTAATGTGAGTTATGACAAGCATTATCATGTGATGCTTAAAGGCAGCCTATTCTTTGTAATTGGGCTGCCAACGCACCACAATGGATGAAAAAACATGCATGACCCTTTTTTTCAAAACACAGCAAACCACAACACATGGCATATTCATTGTGGTGCACTGTGGGGCATTGTGCCCAACTGTACAATGCCTTGGGCACATAAAGCAGGTGTATGTGGCAATGTGCTTTAAAGCGTGCATTGCCACAATGCATAAGTGTGAATGGGTCCTTGGAGCACCAATTAGATGTAATATTAGTGTCCTGAAGTTACATTGTAGTATTACACCTTGTGCACACTGAATGTGGCTTTGAAATCTGGCTAATTCAGCACAATTTCAAAGCCGCCGGTCAGTGTAATTTCATGCGTGGCTTGCCAACACCTGTGCGACTTCATGCACAGATGTTTACATAAATCGCACATGAAATCGCCAAAAATAGTACAGGAAACTTTTTCAAATTGGTGCAAGCTGGAATCACACTGTTTTGAACGATTCCATAGGCACACATAGGGTGCAACTTGTCATGCAATTTTAAACTGTCAAATCGCACGACAAGTCACACTGGTGTGAACGGGGGGCTTAATCCGATCTGGGTAAAACAATGGGGTTGATTTACTAAATGAAAAAATACTGTGCACTGTTGCCCTCTGCAAGAGCGGTTGCTTGAGAGCTTAATAAATGAGCAGAAACTCTGCTGACTTCCATCATCCAATCATGTGCAAGCAAAAAAGCTGTTTTTTTTTAATTTTCCTTGCACGTGATTGGGTATTCTTTGAAGAGTGAAGCTGTACCTCATTTACTAAGCTCTGGAGCCACTGCACTTTGCACATTGCACAGTCTATTTGCCTTTAGTAAAATCAACCCCAATGTTGTCTGCAGCTCTGAGGCACAGAACATTACGTAAAGCCTCATGTATACAGAGCGTGTTGCTATTTCTCCTAGATGCCTTTCCTCTTGGCAGCAGTATTTTACCAGAAAAAACGCCTGAAGCTTGGAAAAATGCAAGTGCTGCTTTTTTACCGCGTTTTTACCACGATTTTGTCATGATTTGCGTTTTGCGTTTTAAATCTGCCTTTTTTATAATAAAAAATTAAATATAAAAAAACGCAAATCGCGGAAAAATCGCAGTAAAAACACCCCGCGGAAAGCACAGCAAAAAACAGTGAAAAAACTCTGAAAAGCAAAATGCATTGATGTGAATCGAGCCTTAGGGCCGGTTCACACTGAGGCGATCTGACTTCGGGGCGACTTTGCTAGGCGATTTGAAAAGGCGAAGCGGCGCGATTGCGAAGCGGCGCGATTGCGAAGCGGCGTGATTGCGAAGCGATATCAGGCGATTTCAGGCGATTTCAACACGAGTACCTGGGACATGAGAGGTGTGTCTTCTGGCAAAATTATGTTTTTCTTCCTGGATAGTCGCTTCTTCATAGACTGGGATCCGACTTGAAAGCGAACTTCCATTAACTTCTATGGGCTCAATTCGCCTAGAAGCCGCTTGAAAATAGTACAGGAACCTTTTTTGGAATCGCTTTGGACTTGAGTAGCGCATATTAAGACGGCTCCATTCATTCCAATGGGATTTCTGATGTCAGGCGATTTGAGGCGAATTGGGGCGACACAAGTCGGATCGCAAATCGCCTAGGATCGCCTCAGTGTGAACCGGCCCTTAAGCTATCGAAACCACTGGATCAGCATGTCTGCCAGGCAACTAGGATTTTCAGAAGAAGTCAATGACAGCTTGCATATTTCTTTCAGCACAGGTTTCCTTTAGGCTCGGTTCACACTGAGGCGATCCGAAGCGATTTGCGAACCGCCTGTGCCGCCCCAATTCGCCTCAAATCGCCTGCCATTATAACTACCATTGAAATGAATGGAGCCGTCTTAATATGCGCTACTCATGTTCGCTCCGACTCCAAGGCGATTCCAAAAAAAGGTTCTGTACTATTTTGAAGCGGCTTCTAGGCGAATTGAGCCCATAGAAGTCAATGGAAGTTCGCTTTCAAGTCGGATCCCAGTCTATGAAGAAGCGACTTTCCAGGAAGAAAAACATAATTTTGCCAGAAGACACACCTCTCATGTCCCAGGTACTCGTGTTGAAATCGCCTAGAATCGCCTGATATCGCTTCGCAATCGCGCCGCTTCGCTTTGCAATCGCTTCGCAATCGCGCCGCTTCGCCTTTTCAAATCGCCTAGCAAATTCGCCCCGAAGTCGGATCGCCTCAGTGTGAACCGGCCCTAAGGCTGGGTTCACATCTCCC
Organism: Glandirana rugosa; assembly: GCA_018402905.1. Classification (NCBI taxonomy): domain Eukaryota; kingdom Metazoa; phylum Chordata; class Amphibia; order Anura; family Ranidae; genus Glandirana; species Glandirana rugosa. The sequence continues at coordinate 814,796 of BLSH010533448.1, read as the reverse complement.
AGCAGGGGTCCGGTGCGTCTTCATTCACCGTTTCAGGTCCAATTTCAGCCTGAATTTTTGACTGAATTCGGACCTGAATAGGACCAAAAGACGCACAGAGCTCCTGTGCAATTTGCACCGGAGCCGCTGCGGAGATGTGTGAACCAGCTCCATAGAGAGCCAGTCACAATCTCCTGCTATGCGAATTGGATGCGGTGAAACCCGCATCCAATTCGCATGGGTGTGAACCCAGCCTAAAAGGGAATCTATAGTTTGTAAAGTCTGGCATAAATCCATAAAAGGGATACTATGCCACCTTGAGGAAATTTTCTCATCAGCTTCACTCCATTCAAAATAATAGCTTTTTCCGGTGGTGACATTTTTGGCAAAACAGTAAACCAAAAGACTTTAAAAAATGCAGAGCAGACACAGACACAGCCCGCTGTTCTCTATTGGGTGATCGGATGGAAACGGACAGCCTGTCCATTTCTATCCAACTGTCATCCGATCCGCCGGATGGATGGGGAATGGATCCCCATACATCTGTTTTAAGTGGACCAGATCGGATCGGATGCCGACAGTTGTCCGCTGACATTCACCACTTCATAGAGAAAAATGGATAATCCAATCGGGTCCACCTGAAATACTGACAGGCGAACCCGATCGGTTAGTCAGTGTGACAGGGGCCTTAATAAATACCGTAATAAAGAAATATTGTTTTTTATCAGTTTTAAAATTTTCTTACATATGCTGTATATACAGTATATGTATAAAATAGGCTTAAGGCCCCTTTCACACTTGTGCGGCACGATTTTATGCAATTTTGCCGTGATTTTACCGTGATTTGGGATCAGTACGACTTTGGTCTGACTTTGTTGCAACTGGCACAATGAAAACATATTACAAAGTCATACAGAAGTAGTACAGAAATCGCATCTATATTATTCAGGAGCGATTTCCATGAGACTTTGAGGGTTTAACATTGAAGTCTATGGACCTCAAGTTGCATCAAAGTAATGCAGGGACTACTTTGAAGTCGGCACGACTTGAAGTCGTACAGATATGAACGGTACTCGTTGGAAATAATGGGGAACGACTTGTCATGTGACTTTGCAGTCACATAAGGCTTCATGCACTCAGGATGCTTTTTCAACCTCCCCTGAACAATTTTTTTGATAACTAGAAGCCGGCGTCTAAAACGCCCATTTTGCATGCTGCGTTTAGCCGTGTTTGCTTCTAGAAGCGTTTTTGAAAAAAATATATTTAAAAAAAAAATAGAAACGCCTGTAAACAAAATGTTCCTAGTTGCAAGTTACCGCGTTTAGGCGCATTTAGTGGTGTTTACAAGCTGTTTGGCATTTCAAATGCCTCTGAACTGGCATCTGAACCCATTTTCTTTGCGTTCCAAAAAGCCTCTAAACTCAACTGCACTGTGTACATGGACTGATAAGAGAACATTAAATGAGTTCAGGGGCAGCTGGAAAAAACGCCCAAATGCCCCTGAACGTCCGTTTATCAGCCTCAGCATGCATGAGGATTATGGGAATTAGAGAAAATCTAATCTTGCATCATACCTCCCCATTCCCCACATTGCAGGGGTTAAACACTCATTTAGTCCAGGCGTGCAAGGATAAGGGTATGATACTTGCCTTATTCCTGGATCCAGTAGGCTTCCTCCATTTATGTGACTGCTCCAGTGTAGCTTCCTCTCTAAGGCAGTCCCAAATTCGCCTCCTCTGGTATGATAGCCCTGCACTGTACACAATGACGTCCTTTCTGCCCCACTGTACCATTCATAGAAGCCATACTACAGCTTCAATGAATGACACAGGATCTCTGAATGGGGGATGAGCAGGTGATTGAAAGCTCAGCCCCCTCCTTTCAGTGATCCCATGTCATTCATAGAAGCTGTAGTATGGCTTTTATGAATGGCACAGCGGGGCATAGGCGAATTGTATTTCCTAACCCCCCCCCCCCCCCCACACACACACACACACACACACCAGAAGATTACAGGGACAGAGGGGTAGGTAAGATGAACATTTCTCCTAAGCCAGGAAGAATAAGCACAAGGGACACATCATACTAAAATGAAGTTATATCTCTTGTGCTGATTTTTCGTTTGTAATTTAGGCTAAACTTAGGCTTTAGGGAGCAAAATATATATAAAGATGGGCATACATTACATTCAGATCTGTGCAATCTCCTTTAAACCTGGACTCTAGACATTTATAAAAGTCAAAAATGCAGCCCTATAATGATTAATTGAACTTGTTAAATGCAAGTAGAGTAAATCCCTGAATTTGCGCTGGCATCAGCCTCTCGTAGACCCTCTACAGGAGGACTCAATGTGAGAGGAAGAAGCAGTACAAGGAGCCAAACAGTTTATGTAGCAGTGGCGGCTTGTGTTTCTTTGTTTGGGGGGCAGCAAACAACCACCCCCCAGCGGCACCTCAAAGACCCCCAAGGCACCCCCCCCCCTGCGCTCGCTGTACACTGTCTGCCAGTCGGTCCACTTACTCCATCTAGGCAGCGGGCATCGGCGGACATCAGGCTGCGGCAGGCATTGGGGCATGGGGTAGCAGCTCCTGTGTCTTCTCCTCCTCCCTCCTCCTCTGTGAATATCAGGCTGCGGCGGGCATTGGGGCATGGGGTAGCGGCTCTTGTGTATTCTCCTCCTCCTTGGTGGACCTCAGGCTGCAGTGGGCATCGGGGCATGGGGTAGTGGCTCCTGTGTCTTATCCTCCTCCCTCCTCCTTGGCAGACATCAGGCTGCGGCGGGCATCGGGGCATGGGGTAGCGGCTCCTGTGTCTTCTCCTCCTCCCTCCTCCTCGGCGCACATCAGGCTGTGGCGGGCATCAGGGCATGGGGTAGCGGCTCATGTGTCTTCTTCTCCCTCCTCCTCGGCGGACATCAGGCTGCAGCGGGCATCGGGGCATCGTGTAGCGGGATAGCAGCTCCTGCATTTCCTCTTCCTCCTCTGCCATGCGTCTCCTCCACTCCTCCTAGGCATCCAATGCAATCACGTGTCCTTTCAGCCAATCAGGTGACGGGTATCAGACCCAATTCCAGATTGGCCGGGAGGAGGATCAGTGTTGAAACACACCTGGGTGGCCTCCAGAGGCAATGTTCTGCGCCCCGAGCCCACCTTATTTTGAAGCCTATTAGAGCTTCTGGCTCTAATCACTGCTAATCAGTGCTTCAAAAACACCCCCCGCCCATCCGCGCCATAGGAATTCATGCGCCCGGCGTCCTAAAAGGAGCTGGGCGCATGGGTAGGGGGGGCCCGCAATGGACGGGCCACCCCTGTTATGTACTAACAAGAAGCATACTGATAGGAATAGAAAGCAGATTGACAGAGAGATGAGCTCATCAATCTGCTGCCCTATTTTTCCCTGTCCAATCACAGGCTGGGGCTGGTCCAGGACAACCTGGACTCAGATGAAATAGGTTGAATGATGTTGACCATCACACAGAGGACATCTAGCATCTGAAACTTAGTTCTGTTGAGGAAATTCCTGAATTTAAGAATATTGCAGCAAAGTTATTTATGTTATTTTATCTTTTAAAAAGTGACAGCTGAAGTTCGGCTTTAATTTGTTACTCAAGTTCATCTAAATCTGTTGTAGTGCATCTCCTTCCACCCTCTCTCCTGATTGAAAATGCTGCTGTTCAAAGGTGTCTCCATTACCCCTCCATTGGAGTGGCAACACCATAAAATAATAATTGTGTCACTGTCTAGATCACCCCATTGAAAATAAGGAAAAATAACTAAAAAGAAAACAAATGCAGCCACCCCACTTAAGGAATGGTAGGTAAGCTGCAATATACTATATTTGAGAACTCCCGGAGCTTCCTGACAACCTCCAGTGTGTTCCTAATAACTCATCATTGATGGTCACAGGTTCAGAACCCTGAAAAGCTTATCTAAATGTTCAGACACCACTGGGTCCCTCTTTTGTACCATCACAGCCTATTAAGTACCTTTGTGGTGCTGGCAGGTTTACCTTAAAGTGGTTGTAAAGGGAGAAGGTTTTTTTTTTTATCATGATGCATTCTATGGATTAAGATAAAAAAAAATTCTGTGTGCAGCAGCCCCCCCTAATACTTACCTGAGTTCCCTCTAGCTCCAGTGATGTTGCACGAGAGACTCGGCTGTCTGGGACTCCCCTCCTCATTGTCTGAGACAGCAGCGCAGTGCCATTGGCTCTCGCTGCTCTGAATCAAAGTCAGTGAGCCAATGAGGAGAGAAAGGGGGCGGAGCCGAGGCTCCATGTCTGAATGGACACAGGGAGCTACGGCTCGGTTCGGGTGCCTCCATAGGAAGCTGCTTGCTGAGGGGGCACTCAACAAGAGGGAGAAGCCAGGAGCACTGAAAAGGAACCCGAGAAGAGGAGGATTAAGTTTGTTATTTTTAATCACTTCAGCTCAGGAAGGTTTACCCCCCCCTTCATGACTAGGCCATTTTTTGCCATACAGCACTGTGTTACTTTAACTGACAATTGCGCAGTTGTGCAACCCTGTACCCAAATGAAATTGTTGTCCTTTTTCTCCACAAATAGAGCTTTCTTTTGGTGGTATTTGATCACCTCTGCGGTTTTTATTTTTTCACTATAAACAAAAATAGACCAACAATTTTGAAATTTTTTTTCTTTCTGCTATAAAATATTCCCAATAAAAACATGTAACAAAATCTAATTTCTTCATCAGTTTAGGCCAATATGTATTCTGCTATATATTTTTGGTAAAAAAAATCCCAATAAGCGTATAGCGATTGGTTTGGGCAAAAGTTATAGTGTCTACAAACTATGGGATATTTTTATGGATTTTTTATTTATTTATTTATTTTTTACTAGTAATGGCAGTGATCAGCCACTTATAGCAGGACTGCGACATTGCAACAGACAAATTGGACACTAAGTGACACTTTTTTGAGAACCAGTGGCACTAATACAGGGATCAGTGCTAAAAATATGCACCGTCACTGTACTAATGGCACTGGCAGGGAAGGGGTTAACATCAGTGGAGATCAAAGGGTAAATGTGTGCCTAGGGAGTGCTTGCTAACTCTTGGGGACGTGTTTTTACTGTGCAAAGGCAGAGATCTGTGTTCCTGCTTAGAAAAGGATCTCTACCTTCCATACTAATAGAATGGTGATCTGCCTTGTTTACATAGGCAGACCTCCGTTCTGCTTCTCTCAGTAACCATCAACGGGTCCCAGCAGACATCGAGTCTGCTGGACCTGCTGATTGGCTCCCGCTGTGTCCAATCACAGCGGGAGCAGGTCGCTGGCAGCGAATCGTGCGCGCCCCGGACCCGGGAGTGCAAAATCACGTACCTGTACGTGATTTTGCACAGGGAAGCCGCCTTGCAGCCGTATATGTACTGTATACGGTCGGCAAATGTTTAACTAAAAAGAAAGAAGACTTCATTATCACTTAATAGGTTAAAGTTAGCATTTAGAGGGTAAAGCATTTGGTTACCTTTAGGAATAGGTTAGTTGTAAAAGTGGTTTTAAACCCCCCCCCAAAAAAAAAAAAATATATATAT
>BLSH010533448.1:791407-801577 GCA_018402905.1 Glandirana rugosa | reverse complement strand
CTTCCCACACCATTGTTTGGAGCACGAATCGTTTTATGAACTTTGGAGCACAAGTCACTCATTTGTCACTTTTACCACTTTATTATAAAGGACTATATTTGATTTTCCACTTGATATTTATTTTTATTTTTATTCACTATCTTGCTACAATTTATTTATCTTATCACAATATCACAGACATTCAGATTTTATTGAATTTTGCATTTACTACTTTTTATCTCGGTATTATTATATATATTATATCCTTGTTTTATTATCATGAGTATGTATACACCTGTCTAGTATCGCCCAGGCAAAATCAGCAAGGTGCATTGTACACTTCGTTTTTACCTATTTAACTACTAACAGTGAAATAGTGTGGCAATACATCCTAGAACCACTAGGGGCAAGGTTCTTTTACTTACACACTGGTATAGGCTGCGCAGTACCATCCTCACCCTTAGATAACCATATATATTGTCAGATATTAGGCACAGCAGCACCTAGTCCTTTCTCCAGTGTGCGACCATAGTAGCGCGGGGATACATCCTCACATAATGGCAAATGCTTGCCTATCACTATTGCAATCTTTAGGGACATGTCTAAAATCCTTGCACGTTCCCCGTTTGGGGTTCAGCGCAGCCTGGTTATTCAAGCAGCCATCTACCTGGCATTCTACGGCCTTCTGCGGCCTAGTGAGTTTACCTTTAGTGGCAACAACAGCCAGGTACTTTGCAGACACCTCCTGACTCACTTCCAAACCAGTACATTTTCCACCTTGTAGTCTCCAAAACTCAATAATCCGGATCTGGGGTCTACATCAATCTCTTTCAGACCACCAACACCTGGTGCCTAGTAACAGTACTCAACTGGCTACTGTCTCATCTGCCCAGCCAATCAGACTCCAGCCCGTTGTTGCCATTTTTGACCAGCCCCTGAGTGGCAGCCAACTATTAGACACGTTAGGATCCTACTCGTCAACTTTGGCCTTGACCCCAATCGGTACTCCGGACATTCCTTCCGGATCAGAGCAGCCTTAGCCGCATCTCAGCTCGGAGTACCAGACCACGTGATCAAGGAATTAGGTGGATGGAAATCTGCCCGCTTCGCTAGATACATTCCAGATCCTCAGATAGAAATGGTACAAGCCTTTACCAAACTTGCGCAATAATGACAGAATCAATAAAGAACTACTTACCTACCTAGAGATTTTTGCCCCGTTTTCTTGGCATACTGACCAGACCACCAAGGCACACCTCAGGTCTATGTTATGTTGTAAGTCTTGTCTCGTGTTTATGTGATCCATATACGTCTCGGTCGTAGGGCCATGACCATAAATAAGAAGGCCAATATGGTGGCCTGAATTTATGGGGGAAGCCCGGAGGGTATTTAAGCAGGCCACTCACGTGTGGTCTTTGACTGTTCCAGTGCATGATATCCTCCCTCCCATTCCCCTTTTCAGTGCACTTCTCAGCACTTTTTCTCTCCACAATCATCCATTACTTATCTTGGGTATGCCCCCTTTTCGTGGTATACCGACCAGACCACCAAGGCACACCTCAGGTCTATGTTATGTTGTAAGTCTTGTCTCGTGTTTATGTAATCCATATATGTCTCGGTCGTAGAGCCACGACCATAAATATATAGCAATAGTTTGCAATTCATAGCAACCAGAAAGCTTAAGCAGTAATTTGAAGGTATGTACAGGCATTGTTGGGTAATTGCATTGTACTGTCACAGAAGCTGAGTAACACAACAAGCAAAAAATGGTTTAACCTGTACTGAGAAAAATAATGTAGGCTACTATTGCTGAATAACTTGAAGAATGCTAGATGACTCGCAGTAAATGAAGGCAATAGCACCAGTATCTTTAGGCACTGATTATTCCTGATATTGTTCAGGAGATCAACTACTATCCAACATGGCCTTGTTGAAGAATCACAGCTTGTCAGACTAATATGTGCATCTGAAAAGAAAAAATATATGTGCACAATTCTGTACTGGAGCATTTATTGAAGTCCAAATTAACCATTACAACAGGTCACAAATGAAATGTTTGACATATTTTGCACCTAAGCATGCTTTATCATTACTACATGTACTACCCAGATAGCAAACATAACTTGCCACAAATTTGTAACAGTGTTGAATTGTAAGTCTTGTTAACTGGCTGCACATTTTCACTTGCAGAGCACTTGAAGTTCACACTTCAAAAGTTGACACTTTTCCAATTTGTAAATTTGCATGGCAAGTCTCTAGCAAGAGCAAAGTTGCAGTGGTAAATCTACAGCAAGAGCTCTGCAAGTTTATAGCATGGAAATTCAGCCACAGTGACCCCTGTGGTGGGATGACTATTGAGCAACATAACTGAAATAGAACTTGCAGCAGACTTGCAGAATGTTTGCAAAGAAAGTTGATATGCAGTCATGCAATGCGGACTTGCTGCAATTGTGCAACAAACTTGTGAAGTCTGGCAAGTCTAGCAATAGCTTAGCAAGTCATTTTCAAACTTGCAGCTCAGTTGCTTGCTATCTGGGTATTTTGAATAATAGTCAAATTAACCAATCAGCTGAAAGTAATTGGACTTCCAAATAAACAAGAATTATTTTAAAGCAGCAAAACCTTGTAATATCCTAATATATAAGCATACATTTCCTTCACTTCTGATACCAAACAGCATAATTCTCCATACACAGGGCCGGTGCTACCACTAGGCATACTAGGCAGTCGCCTATGGCGCACTGCCACCTAGGGCGCCCAGCTGCTGGTTTCCCTCCGTGTCTGCATGCTCTGCAGGCTGCATCATGTAACTAACTCAGACCGTTCCATCTGACCTATAGTGTAATTAGAGGCACAGCACAGCACTGGAGCCTGGAGGACATGTCCCAAGTCTTCTAACAGAACGGAAGCAAACATCCCCTGCCACTGCGCGCCTCTATCATCATCAGTGACTGACCTGTCTGTCTCTCTCAGAGACTCTCTGATGATCGTCCTAGTACAGCCAGCTTGCCTTATGCACAATGCATTCCTTACAGCAGGGGTGCCCAACTGCTGGCCCTGGGATATGGCTCGCCACCTCCTGCTCTGGGATGGTGGGTCGGCAAGCCCAGATTGTGGGTTCCTGACTTGCCTTCCCCGAACATCAGTGTGAAGAACGGAGCTGGTACTATAGGAAGCAGAGCCTATGCTTCCTGTATAGCGCCAGCTTCCATCACATGGGCAGGGCAGGGGGGGGGGTCAGGGGCGGGGCCATGGAGGGGCAGCGAACTGAGGTTTCGTATAGGGTGTCAAAAATCCTTGCACCAGCCCTGTCCATATAACAGATTAGCATAACAATAATCACTGCAATGTATAGTTTGAAATTAAGAAAATGTCACATTCTTCCACCTTTTATAAAATACATTCTGGATCTGATATCCTTAAAGTGGCATTCAACCCAATTTATTATATTGCAACTTGCCCATTCTTAGATGTGATATGTGCAATAGTTTTCTTTTTTGGCTTGCTTTTTATTTATTTTTTTTCACCTGGTGATCTGACCAGTACGTCTGTTGTCCTGCAGATGTAGCAGTTACAGGGCTGAGGAAAACCATTTACTACTTACAGGCACGGCCAGATTTACATCTCAGGCCTATAGGCAGAGAATTCTAAAGCCCCCCCCCCAAAAAAAAAAAAGGCAGTAAGACTTACTTTTCTTTCTTTTTTTAACCACTTCCCGGATCGCATCGCATAGATTTACTGCTGCACAGTGTCAGCGTAATGCGAATCGCCATCTATAAATGGCGATTCGCGGAGGCGCGGCTAGGGGGCGAGTGCGCACTGCCAACAGCGCGCTCTCATGCCCGCCGCGCGCTCCCTCACTGTGTCCACGGGTCAAGTGGACTCGATGTCCGCCGGTGACCCCGGATCAATTACTACACAAGAGGAACGGGGAACCGCCAATGTAAACACAGCGGTTCCCTGTTCTGACAGTTGGCATGACAGAGATCTACTTATCCTTGTATTCAGGATCAGTTAGATCTCTTATGCCCCTGCCAGCCCAGCCCCTACACAATTAGAACATGCCTAAGGAACACAGTTAACCCCTTGATTGACCCCTACAGTTTAACCCCTTCACTGCCAATGACATTCATACAGTAATCAGTGGCTATTTTTAGCTCTGATCCCTGTATAAATGCCATTGGTCCCAAAAAAGTGTCAAAATTGTCCGACATGTCCACCGCAATGTCACAGTCCCGATAAAAATCGCAGATAGCCGCCATTACTAGTAAAAAAAGTAAGTAAAAATGCCATAAATTAATTATCTTGGTTTGTAAACGCAGTAAATTTTGCGCAAACCAAATAATAAACGCCAATTGCATTTTTTTTAACCACAAATATGAGGAAGTATATATATCGGCCAAAACTTGTTTTTTATATATATATTTTTTTGGATATATATTTTAGCAAAAAGTAAAAAATATTGGTTTTTTTTTCCAAATTGTCGCTCTTTTTTTGTTTATAGCGGTAATCAGAAATATGCAGAGGTGATCAAATACCACCAAAAGAAAGCTCTATTTGTAGGAAAAATAGGACATCAATTTTGTTTTGGGTACAACGTCGCACGACCGCGCAGTTGTCTGTTAAAGTGATGCAGTGCCGAATTGCAAAAAGTACTCTGGTCCTAAAGTGGGAAATCCTTCCAGGGCTGAAGTGGTTAAAGTCACCTGATATCAGTGCAAAGTTCATGCAGTATTGTTCCTATGTAACATGTATATGTAAAAATTCTTACCAGCAGTTAGACCATAAGGAAGTATTTTAAAAATGTCAGCATTTGCAGCCTCTATATTGCTTCTAAAACAGGTTTCCATTAAACTCAATGGGCATAGTCTATCCATGTCATTTGTTTTATCAATAAGAAATGACTACCCTTGCACTCACTTGGGGGTAATTAAACCAGAAATGAAGTTTTTTTGTAAGAACTAACTTCAAAGGTGGAAAGGCTTCCTTAGCAATGTACTAAGCTTGGCCTAGAGCAGGGATATGCAATTAACGGACCTCCAGATGTTGCAGAACTACAAATCCCATGAGGCATAGCAAGACTCTGACAGCCACAAGCATGACACCCAGAGGCAGAGGAATGATTGGACTTGTAGTTTTGCAACAGCTGGAGGTCCGCTAATTGCATATCCCTGGCCTAGAGGAAAGAGTCAACTTCTGATTCAGCCAGACCCTTTGTTCTTTTCTATACTTCCTTTTCATAAGGGGGAGGGGGGTCACATATCAAAACCTCTTACATACTGTATACCCATGTCATTAATGGACCAGTCTATCCAAAACTGATTTTCTAGTTTTCAATAGATGCAATTGAAGTTCAATTGAAGTTTTTTAAAAAATATAAAACAAAACATTTTGGGGTCTATTTAAAAAAAAAAAAAAATATTGCTGTGTGAATGTTTTGGCATTCAGACTAAGGCCCGGTTACACTGCCACGACTTGAGAGTTCAAAGTGGCATGACAAGTCGCGCCACTAATGGCAATGGAACCGTTCTAATCGGTGCTACTCAAGTCGCTCCGACTTAGAAAAAGGTTCCTGCACTACTTTGGTGCGGCTTCAACACGACTTGCATTGACTTCGGTTAAAGAAGTCCTATGCAAGCCGCAATGCGGTCGAGCAAGGATATCAGATTCAAAGTCGTGCAACTTTGAAGCGGCAGCAGTGTGAAGAAGGGCTAAAGTCACAAATGGTGCCTTTAGATCCTTTTCACACCAAGGTGTTTTTCAGGTGCTTTTGCGCTAAAAATAGCGACTAAAAAGCGCCTGAAAAACTCCCCGCAATACACCCCAGTGTGAAAGGCAGAGTGCTTTCACACTGTGGCGGTGTGCTTGCGGGACGGTAAAAAAAGTCTTGCAAGCCGCATCTTTGCAGCGGTGTGGGAGTGGTGTATTCACCGCTCTTATACCGCCCCTGCCCATTGAAAACAATGGGGCAGCGCTCCCGAAGCGCAGAACACCACTTTGGTAGCGCCGCTAACTGGCACTTTTAACCCTTGTTTAACCCCTTGTGGGGGGGTTAAAAGCTCACCGCTGCCGCCCGAATAGGGGTGCCAAGGAGCTGTAAAGCGCCGCAAATTAGCGGTGTTTTACCGCTAACGCTCGGGCGGCCCTGGTGTGAAAGGGGTCTAAATGTTTGCAATGAAATGTCAGTTTTTATTTGTTGCCTTTTTTGCGGGGTGAATGTAACATTCTAAAACATTTGTTGTTAAGAGAGAAAAGTCTTAGGCCCCTTTCACACATGCGGACCCTTTGCTCCATTTTTCATCCATCAGTTGACAGATGAAAAACGGACATCAATGCATCTCTATGGAAAAAATAGATGACAACGGATGTAAATGGATGATCACCCAAATAGTTTTTTGGAACGGATCAAAACCCTGTTGTTCTTCTGTTAAAAAAGCAGAGCCGAAGAAAAACGGTCTATTTGTGCATGAAAAAATGGCTGCAGGACTTAAAGTGATTGTAAAGTCTTGTTTTTTTAAAAAAAAATAAACATGTTATACTTACCTCCTCTGTGCAATTGGTTTTGCACAGAGCAGCCCGAATCCTCCTCTTCTTGGGTCCCTCTTTGCTGCTCTTGGCCCCTCCCTTCTATCAAGTGCCCCCTCAGCCAGCAGCATTCTATGGGGGCACCCGAGCCAAGTCAGAGCTCTGTGTGTCCATTCAGACATGGAGCCCCGACCCCACCCCACCCCATCTCTCCCCTGATTGGGTGACTGACTTTGATTGACAGCTGTGGGAGCCAATGGCACCACTGCTGTGTCTCAGCCAATCAGGAGGAGTGTCCTGGATGGCTTAGACATTCGTGGACATCACTGGAGAGAGAAGGGGCTCAGGTAAGTAATTAGGGAGTGCTGGGGGAGGCTGCTACACACAGGAGGCTTATCTTAATACATAGAATGCATTAAGATAAAAAACCTTCTGCCTTTACAACCCCTTTAACTGCTTCCCGACCGCGCGCCGTCTTTTCACGGCGGCAGTCGGGGAGCTGGGCGCGAATCGCCGTAAATAAATGGCGATTCGCATTTTGGCCACCAGGGGGCGGGCGCGCGCCGCCGCACTCCTGAAGAGTGTGCCCGCGGCTCGGGCGGACCCGATGTCCGCCGGCGAGCCGCAATGAGCGGCTACAGGGAAAAGAAGGGGAACCGCCGATGTAAACACGGCGGTTTCCCGCCCTGTCAGTGGGGCATGGGTGATCTACTGATCCCTGTCACTGGGATCAGTTAGATCTCTCATGCCCATGTTAGCCCAACCCCCCCACAGTAAGAACACACCCAGGGAACACAGTTAACTCCTAGCTCTCCCCCCCAGGTTAACCCCTTCACTGCCAATGACATTTATACAGTAATCAGTGGACATTTAAATTTCTGATCGCTGAATAAATGTCATTGGTCCCAAAAAAGTGTAAAAAATGTCCGACATGTCCGCTGCAATATCGCAGTACCGCTTAAAATCGCAGATCGCCGCCATCACTAGTAAAAAAAAAATAAAAAATAAAAACCCCAGAAATTAATTCTCATCATCCGCAAACCAATCAATAAACGCCGATTGCGATTTTTTTTATCGCAAATATGAGGAAGAATATAAATCGGCCAAAAACGGTGAAAAAAAATGTTTTTTTTATATTTTTTTTTTGGATTTGAATTTTAGCAAAAAGTAAGAAATTTGGGTTTTTTGCAAAATGGTCGCTCTTCTTTTGTTTATAGCGGCGATCAGAAATGACGCAGAGGCGATCAAATACCACCAAAAGAAAGCTCTATTTGTGGGAAAAAAAGGACGCAAATTTTGTTTGGGTACAACGTCGCACGACCGCGCAATTGTCCGTTAAAGCGACGCAGCGCCGAATCGCAAAAAGTGCTCTGGTCCTAAAGCTGCAAAACCTTCCGGGGCTGAAGTGGTTAAGTGGTCAAGGATTCTAGCTGGCAGATGTAAAAAACTGATGTAAAAACAGATGAAAAACTGATGACAACCTGTGAAAAAAGTGATGTAAACTGAAAAAACATGCCTGAACTGATCAAACGAACGGTCTGCATGTGTGAAAAGGACCTAAAGAACATTCAAACAGAACATTTGACCAATATGACCAATAGAGAAAATAGAGAGCTGAACACTAGCCTAGTACACCCTGTTATTATTTTTTTTGTTCAACCCAGTGGGCTGAACGAAAAGCGTTCAGACAGAATTTCAGAGGCACTTGAAACGCCAGGTAACTCGCGTTTAGCAGTGTTTCATTTACAGGCATTTTCACGTAAAAAAAAAAATGCTCCTAGACGTGAAGCGGCTAAACTGCCGTTTTTAAGCTTCGGCTTCTAGCTGTCAAAAAAATTGTTCAGGAGAAGTTGAAAAAGAGTCCCATGTACATTAAGGCCACTTTCACACTGCAAACCCACATGGCCGCGGTCCTGGTAAAGCTCCACTCGTTTTAGCAGCGCTTTACTGGCGCTGCAACGCCGCATTTGAGTTGGAAAAGCGGCGCTTTTAACCCCCCCGAGAGTTAAAAAGGGGTTAAAAGCGTCAGTTAGCGCCGCTGCTGAAGCATTTTGCTGGCGCTTCAGCAGCGGTGCGCATTCATTTCAATGGGCAGGGTGGTATATACACAGCTCCCGCACCGACCCAAAGATGCTGCTTGCAGAGTTTAGTGAATGTCCCACAAGCGCACCGCCCTGTGTGAAGAGTCACACTGAGAAGAATGGGCAGGAGATTTGAGGCAGTTTTCAGGCCTTGTTTAGAGGCAATTTCTAGCGCTAAAACGCCTGAAAATTGCCTCAGTATGAAAAAGCCCTTGGCCTAGAATCAGCTACTACAGAGAGGGAACTGCTATACAGAATTGATACAATATTGCAGAGATAGAACTCTTTTGTTTACTTTAGAATAGATGATTTGTGAAACTTGCTAACGATTGATTTGGTCTCTGCAACATTGTATCACTTTCTGGATAGCATTTCACCCCTGCACTAGTAATGCTCCGTTCATATCAGAAGCGTTCCGACTTTGCGGGCGACTCGAGTCGCCCCGCTCGAGGCAACTTCAGCGCGGCTTGCAGGCAACTTCTATTATAGAAGTCAATGCAAGTTGCCTCAAAAGCAGTACAGGAACCTTTTTTCTAAGTCAGAGCGACTTGAGTCACTCCTATTAGAACGGTTCCAATTGTACTGCATGGAGGCGACTTGTCAGACGACTCAAGTCACCTATGTGTGAACCGGCTCTTAAAGATGTATGGACTTTAAAAAAACATTTATACTCATCTAGGTGGATGCAGCATCGATCGGATGCTGCATCTGTGCCCCGCTGGCTCTGCAGTGAGAACTGAGTGATAAACCCTGTTGATCGCTCAGCTTTCCCCTCTGCTCTGAGCAGAGAGCTGGTCACTGTCAATCTCTGGCTCTCTGCTCCCCAGAGCTCACTTTAGTGCTGGGCTATGGTGAGGGCAGGAGAGGCTAGCTCAGGCTCTTGGTGGATTGCTGAGAGGCAGGTCCCGGTCCAGGCTTTTGGATGGATCAGGATCTTTCCAGAGATTCAGTGGCATTAGCCAACAGAGGAATTTAACCCCCTGTCGGCTAAAAATGGATCACGGGAGTGCACTGCACTCCTGTATTCCATAGGAGAAGTACAGTCAAAAAAGCTTTGGCCATAAATCTCCTTTATATACTTTTTTGCTATAATCATCAGCTCCATCTAGTGGTCATAATGCAGTATTTTCCACATTCACTCAATTCTTGTAAATAGTGTTGAGCGAACCCGGACTGTAACGTTCGGGTCCGTACCGAACTTTCGGGTGTCCGTGGCACGGACCCGGACCCGGACATTTCAAAAATCGTTCGGGTTCGATCTACCTCGACTACTAATATCGTTTTTTCATATATTTCCTCTAAATACCGGTTTCGAAAAAACTGACATGAAGAGGATACCTTATGTCCTCACGTCACGTGAGGGCACTAGGTAAAAATCGGCTGTCCCCCAATTTAAGGAGACAACCGATTACGGTGACTTAGAGACCTTTCTAGGACTAGGTAGGTTTTCGGACCTGGCCCTGGACGGAGAGTCGTTAGGTGGTTCTCGGACTCGATCGGAGAGGACGGGAGTGGTATCGGGTCGTGATTTCACTCGAGACCCCTCGTCTCTCGGTCTCTAACTGTCACTGGTCGAGAGACGAGT
>BLSH010533448.1:753037-767161 GCA_018402905.1 Glandirana rugosa | reverse complement strand
ACGCAATGTTGATGGTGAACAGATCAAAACACTAACAGAATCCATGGATGGCAGGCTTTTGAGTGTCCTTGCAAAGAAAGGTGGCTATATTGGTCACTGATTTGTTTTTGTTTTGTTTTTGAATGTCAGAAATGTATATTTGTGAATTTTGAGATGTTATATTGGTTTCACTGCTGAAAATAAATAATTGAAATGGGTATATATTTGTTTTTTGTTAAGTTGCCTAATAATTATGCACAGTAATAGTCACCTGCACACACAGATATCCTCCTAAAATAGCTACAACTAAAAACAAACTAAAAACTACTTCCAAAAATATTCAGCTTTGATATTAATGAGTTTTTGGAATCATTGAGAACATGGTTGTTGTTCAATAATAAAATTATTCCTCAAAAATACAACTTGCCTAATAATTCTGCACTCCCTGTATAGTAAGGCCATTATTCAACATTGGGCAACAAGGTGAACTAACCCTTAAGGCCCCTTTCACATGGGCTTTCCGATCAACTCCACCTGTCAGTTTTTCAGACGGACCTGATCGGAGCCTCCATTCACTCGTATGGAGCGTATGATCTGTTGACACCCACTGTTATTCGATATGATCAAGTCCAGACAAATGGAGACCCTATATTCCATCCGTCTGGCGGATCAGATGGGATCGGATGAAAATGGACAGGCGGATCACTTTTCATCTGATCTCCCCATAGAGGAGAGTGGGGCTCTGACAGGTCCGTCTCTGCACAGTGAGCAGAGACGGACCTGTCATCTGCCTGCTCAGCAGGGATCAGCAGAGCGATCCCCTGCTGAGCAAAGTGGAGTCTGCTGGACGGATCGCACATATGAAAGGACCCTTCGGGTCTCTTTCACAATTGCGGGCCATTCATGTCCGCCTGTCAGTTTTTCAGACGGACCTGAACGGATGCTCCATTAGCCTCTATGGAGCGACGGATGTCAGCGGTGACATGTCCGCTGACATCCGATCGCTCCAATCCGCTAAATAGGGTTTCCATCTGTCTGGCGGATCGGATGAAAACGGACAGGCGGATCCGTTTTCATCCGATCCCCCATAGAGGAGAGCGAGGCTCTGACAGGTCCGTCCCTGCACAGTAAGCGGAGACAGACCTGTCATCCCCCTGCTCCACGGGGATCAATGGAGCGATCTCCCGCTGAGCTGGCGGACCCTGCTGAGTGGATCCGCTCAGTGTGAAATGGCCTAAAACGAAATGTTCATGTTCCAGGATTACTAAAAAGTCATTCTTTTAGGTGTGTAAGAGGAGTTTTCTGTGTGCTGGACCGCACTGCCTCTGCGATCTGCTGCAGGTGTAAATAGTTTGCCTGTACCAGATTGCATGCTACCCCAATAACAAACAGTCCACATTTCTGTGCAATTAAGGTGTGAATCAGTCCTATTAGAGATATCCTAAAGGTATGCCATTTGCTTTGGAGATGTAAAATATAAATTTGAGAGCTCATACTATTTACCTATAAGTGGGAATCCAAGGTTCATCCCAGGAATAGTCTACAAAATATTTGAATGATGGAATAAATGGGGGTACCATTCATTGGATGAGAAAAGGGAGCATACCAGAATGAGAAGGTGTTTGTATGAATAGTTAGGGAAAGTTAAAGCGGAGTTCCACTCAGTTTTGTGTTTATGAAAAGTCAGCAGCTACAAAAAGTGTCCAGCGATGCGGCCATCCGAACCCTCAGTTCTCTCTGGTCATGCTGCACCTCCTCAATGGCCAGGCAAACTTCTGGGACCCATAACGTATCACAGAAGATTGCACAGAGGGAGGGGGAGAGGAGAACTTCCACTTGAGTCGCCTATGCGGCCGGAAAAGAAGTGGGAGCTGGGTACCTGTCAAAACTACGTACCTGCCCCCCCCCCCCAAAAAAATGACATGCCAAATGTGGTATGTCAGGGGGTTAATAGTCCGGAAGTTCCACTTTTGGGTGGAACTCCACTTTAAGTCTAGTATTGGAAAATGTCTTATACAAAGTGGGAAATGGAAAAAACTCTATATTAGAGCCTTTTCACACTGGGGCCGCCCCCGAGCGCCAGCAACGCTTTACCACTGTTATTCAGGCAGCAGCGGGGAGCTTTTAACCCCTAAGAAGGGGTTAAAATTGTCGGTGCTCTGCTCTTCAGGAGCGGTGCACATCGCTCCCCCAACTCCGCAAAAATGCTGCTTGCAGGACTTTGTTTCCTCTCCTGCAAGCGCGTCGCCCCAGTGTGAAAGGACACACTGAGTTTAATGGAGAGGCGCTTTACAGGTGCTATTTTTAGCTAAATAACGCCTGTAAAGTGCCTCAGTGTAAAAGGGGTCTTAGGGCCTTATATGCCCTAATAACTTTTCAGCCCCACAATTTAAAAAACCTCCCTTGCAGGGGGTCTGTGGCAGCACTGCAAAGGTTAACTGCTTGTTTAACCACTTGCAGTCCAGCTGTTGTAGAAATACAGCTGGATGGCTTTCGCCTGAGTGTGGGAGGGCATTTTAAAATGGCTTCCCTTTTGCACTGCTTGTGTGAGCCCCCTAGCGCATGCAACAGTGTGCTCTGTGATCACTGTGTTCTTCAGACACAGCAGATGACAGAGCGGGGTATATTTCCAAGGATATTGGCAATGAACCATGTGATCGCTGTGACCAATCACAGTGTTCTCTTTCCCCCCAAACTTATCGTGCAGCCAGCCAGTGTCCTTGATAGCTAGCCACCCCAGTACAGTGTCACCATACCAGTACAGCAAGCAACAGTGTACCTGATCTCCGCCATTCCAGTACCAGTGTCAGCAGACCAGTGCTCTCAGCAACAGTGTTGCTGACCATCACCACACCAGTATAGTGTCACCATAGCAGTGTAGCCAGCCACAGTGTCCCTGATCTTCGCTACACCAGGCACAGTGTCGTCAGACCAGTGCAACCAACAACAGTGTTCCTGATCACCACCATACTAGACCAGTGGAGCAAGAAACAGTGTTCCTGATCCTTGCCACACCAGTCCCAGTGTCACCAGACCAGGGTAAGCCAGCAACAGTGTTGTAGATTGCTGCCACACCAGTACAGTGTCATCAGACCAGAGTAAGCCTGCAATGGTCCAGCCACATCTTGAGTATGCCTTTCAGTTCTGGTCATCAGTCCTCAGGAAGGATGTGCTGGAACTGGAGAGAGTCCAGAGAAGGGCAACAAAGCTAATAAAGGGGGCTGGAGGACCTCAGTTATGAGGAATGACAACAAGCATTGAACTTATTTTCCCTGGAGAAAACTCGCTTAAGGATACGATAGCGATATACAAATATCTCAATGGTAATTCTAGCATAGGGAGAAAACCATTCAGTCTCAGTGAGCTTAAAGGAGTTGTAAAGGCAGAAGGTTTTTTTTATCTTAATGCATTCTCTATGCATTAAGATAAAAAAAACCTTGTGTGTGTAGCAGCCTCCCCAGCACCCCCTACTTACTTATCTGAGCCCCATCTCTCTCCAGCGATGTCCATGAGTGTGTTAGCCGTCCGGGACTCTTCTCCTGATTGGCTGAGACTCAGCAGCGGCGCCATTGGCTCCCGCGGCTGTCAAAGTCAGTTAGCCAGTCAGGGGAGAGAGGGGGCAGGACCGGGTCGGGGCTCTTTGTCTGAATGGACACACAGAGCTGTGACTCGGCTCGGGTGCCCCCATAGCAAACTCCTTGCTATGGGGGCACTCAACAAAAGGGAGGGGCCAGGAGCAGCGAAGAGGGACTCAAGAAGAGGAGGATTTGGGCTGCTCTGTCTAAAACCAACTGTACAGAGGAGGTAAGTATAACATGTTTGTTGTTTTTAAAAAACAAGACTTTACAATCAGTTTAAGAAGACATGCGGCAATGAAGTTGGAGGAGAAGTGGTTTAACCATATACTGCATAAGGGGTTCTTTACTGTCAGAAGGGTAAGGATGTGTAACTCCCTTCCACAATCGGTGGTGTCAGCAGGAAGTCTAGATAAATTAAAAAATCTCTTAGATGGGAGTCCTAATAAATGTAATTTACAGGGATATGGGAAATGGTTTTGACATAAACACACCCACACCCACAAAGGTTGAACTGGATGGACTGGTGTTTTTATTCAACCTTACTAACTATGTAACAGTGTTCTTGATTGTCATAACATCAAGGCCTGTGTCTCCATACCAGAGTAAGCCAGCATAAGTGTTCCTGATGACTAACCACCGCAGTTCAAGTATTGCCAGACTAGTGTAAGACAGCAAAAGAGTTCCTGATTGCTTCCACACTAGGCTAGGGTTGCCACCTGTCTGGGATTCACCCGGACAGTCCGGGTTTTGAATCATGTGTCCGTGTTTCAGGCAGATTGAAACCTGGACACATTATTCAGACCGGGCTGTAGCTCCCCAAGTAACCAAGATAATCATACACAAATCTGTTACCGCCCGGGAGCTGCAGGTGGCTGCCTGTGTTCAGGTTCATCATCACTGGGGAGGGGGGCAGGGCGATGAAGTCAGGAAGTGCAATTTGGCCACACCCTCTGTTCGCTGTGGCACGCTATGCGCACCGCATTACTACTCTCCTTGGTGTACCCAAAGGTGTCCCAGGCCACTAAAGTGTTCGAGTTTAGGCTTGAAGAAGGTGGCAACCCAACACTAGGCCCAGTGTTTGTTTCCTCTCACACCATTCGGCTGTGTTTTCCCAAGTTATTGGAAGTAGTTTATTTTTTTAAATTATACACAGTACAGTGTCCCTGATGACTAGCCACACCAGTACAGTGTCATCAAATGTGGAATAGACTCCCTCAAAAGCTGGTACCGTCCAGCTCAGTAGATTGCTTTAAAAAAGGCCTGGATTATTTCCTAAATGCACATTATATAACTGGATACTAACACTTATAGATAAAATTGATCCAAGGAATATCCGATTGCCTCTGGGGAGATCAGGAAGGATTTTTTTCCTCTGCTGGAGCAAATTGGATCATGCTTTACTGGGGTTCTTTTGCCTTCCTCTGGATCAACTGTGGGTATAGGATTGTGTATATATTATTGTATATTTTCTTCCCTTTTATTGGTTGAACACTAGATTTCAGCCAGACTAATTATATAATTATAATAGTGAGGCCAGTCAGTGTACCTGATCACTAGCCACACCAGGACAGTGTCACCACACCACTGCAGCCAGCAAGTGCCCCTGTTCGTTAGCCACTCCAGTGCAGTGTCACCACACCAGTGAAGTCAGCAAGAGTCACAGTCCCAGTGTCAACAGACCAGTGCACTCAGCAACAGTACAGCATCACTATAACAGTGAAACCGGCCGCGACAGCCATGTCCCTGATCATCGCCACATAGGGTTGCCACCTCATCCCTTTAAACCCGAACACAAATTAATTACACAGGTTCTGTGGCTGATTAAGGTGGTAATTGAACTCACTTGGTGCCTTATCTGCAATAAATTAGCCTCAGAACCTGTGTAATTCATACAGTATGTGTTCGGGTTTAAAGGGATGAGGTGGCAACTCTATCGCCACACCAGTGCAACCAGCAACAGTGTTCCTGATCACTGCAAAACCAGACCAGTGGAGCAAGAAACAGTGCTCCAGATCCCTGCTTCACCAGTTCCAGTGTCACCAGACCAGTGCAAGCCAGCAACAGTGGTCTTAATTGCTACCACACCAGTACAGTGTCACCAGACCTGTGTAAGCCAGTAACATGGTTCTTAATCATCGCTACATCAGGTACAGTATAGCCAGACCAGTGTAAGCCAGCAATGGTGTTCCTGATGTGAGGTTGTCATTTCATTATTGAACACTTATGTGGATGTGCGGCATCGGGATTTCCTCCTCTCTCTCTGTTGTCACCACACCAGTGTTTCAAAGAAAGATCACATCACAGAAAGTGCAATGTTTCGGAGCCACGCAGGACCCCTTCGTCAGGCATCTGATACAGTGCAAGAGTGAAGAGCAGATTATATACATATCAACCACCAATCAAATCACACAAAAACAGAAAAAAACGGAAAGAAAGGGTCACACCCCCTCCCTCTGATGTCACATGACGTCAAATCCCGCCTAAATAAATCTAAATATTGAGGTTGGCCAGGCATGAAAGTTAGGGTATAATAGTATAGACAGGGCAAGCTGTTACTTTACTCTATATCACAGCGATCGTGCTGCTCCCTATGCAGCCTATCGCTCATACTAGCGTGCATTTACCATAGTGTAGGGTCAGTCTCTAGCTACTATGGTAAATGCACGCATATGAGCGATCGGCTGCATATGGAGCAGCACGATCGCTGTGATATACAGTAACGTAACAGCTTGCCCTGTCTATACTATTATACCCTAACTTTCATGCCTGGCCAACCTCAATATTTTGATTTATTTAGGCGGGATTTGACGTCATGTGACATCAGAGGGAGGGGGGTGTGACCCTTTCTTTCTGTTTTTGTGTGATTTGATTGGTGGTTGATATGTATATAATCTGCTCTTCACTCTTGCACTGTATCAGATGCCTGATGAAGGGGTCCTGCGTGGCTCCAAAACGTTGCACTTTCTGTGATGTGATCTTTCTTTGAATAAAGAACCTTTTGGCAGTGATCCTTGGTGTGCTGGCGAATACTTGAAGTTGATTGACGCTTCCAGTATCCAGCTGGGAATCGCTGTAGCACCTACCCCTACACATTCCTTACTTTGCCAGAAAGGTGTGCGCTAAGACAATTGACAAGATTTCTGATCTCTACCACACCAGTCCCAGTGTCAACAGACCAGTTCATTCAGCAACAGTGTTCTTGATCACCACAGCCCAGTACAGTGTCATCATAACAGTGCAGCCAGCCACAGTGTCTCTGATCGTCACCACACCAGTGTTGCCAGACACAGTGTTCCTGATCACTGCCACATCAGACCAGTGCAGCCAGAAACAGTGTTTCTGATTACTGCCACACTAGTTCCAGTATCACCGGACCAAATTAAGCCAGCAACAGTGTTCCTGATTGCCAGCACACCAGTCCTAGTGTAGCCAGACCAGTAAAAGGCAGCAACAATGTTCTGAACTGCTACCACAAAAGTCTCAATGTCACCAGACCCGTGTAAGCTAGCAACAATGTTGCTGATTGCTGTCACACCAGGGCCAGCATCACCAGACCAGTATAAGCCAGCAACAGTGTTCCTGATCACTGACACAACAGTCACAGTGTCACTAAACCCAGCAAAAGTGTTCCTGAGTACTGCCACATTTGATAGGTAGTAAGTAAATTAGATGTGTAATTTATGTCCCTTGAAAACCCGAAAATGCTTCTTGGATATTGAACCCTTCTATGCAGTAAGGCTGTGAAAAAATCTCACATATGTGGTATCCCTATACTCAGGAGGAGTAGCAGAATGTGTTTTGGGGTGAAATTCTAAGTATGCCCAGACTGTGTGTTGGGAATATCATTTCCAAAATCTTGTGGCAAGAAATTAAATCTTCAAAATGCTCACCATGCCTCTTAAAAATGCCATGGAGTGTTTGCTTTCCAAAATATAGTCAATTTGTTGGTGTTTCTATTGTCTTGGCAATCCAAACGTCTTACAGGTAGTCAGGAAAGCAGATGCCTAAATGTATGCCCCTTGAAAGTGTTTTGGAGTGTATTTCTAAGTATGTGTAAACTGTGTGTAAGAAATATCTCATTTGTTGACAGCCGTTTGTAAAAAAAAAGCCATACATTTTCATTGTTTTCTTCATTTTCCAGAAACTTGTGACAAAAAATGTGATCTTCAGTAGACTCACCATGCCTCTAATTAAACATTAGAATGTCAACTTTGCAAGAAGTGGTCATTTTGTGGGTGTTTCTCCTGTCCTGGCACTTCAGAGCCTCAAGAAATGTGATAGTCAGGAAATAAGATGCAAAATGCATGACCCTTGAAAGCCTGAAGGCGACTATTGAATTTTGTGTCCGTCTATGTATTTAGACAGTGAAAAAGTCTCATAGATGGTATTCCCATACTCAGGATGAGTAGAAAATGTGTTTTGTGGTGTAATTGTAAGCCTATACTGTGTGTGAGAAATAATTTATTAAGGGAGAAATTTGAGATACCTAAAAAAAATAAACATGCATACTCAAATCTATGTTGCAGCATAGGTGCAATGCTGCAGCTGCCCACGTTGGCTCTAAGACCGAGAACAGAGCGATCACATAACCGCTGATCACTCAGTTCTAGGTCTCCTCGGAGCAGAGAGTAGTGACTGTTAACCTTCCTGGCGGTATGATTATGTCAGATTTTTGTGTCTCAAAGCGGTACATTGTTTCACATAGGCCTGTAATTCTTAGGAATAACTCACTTAAATCTGTCCAAGCAAGAGTCTAGTAGACATGCCGGGTATGATAACGTTTGAAACACTATATCATAAATTATAACATAATAAAAAAACTATAAATAATTATCAAACAATAAGAATATAATAATAATAAAATTTATTCAATAATGTAATCAAATCAAAAACACAGAAATTTGCTCAGTTGCAGAATTGTCACTGTCGTCACTTTTAGTGTCTGATGACCCCAGGAATCAGTATTGCTCAATTCTGCATGTGATTCTTATTTACTATCGGTGTTTTCTAGCTGATCAAAAACCGCTTTTGACGTAAAGGGACGCTTTTTGGATGCCATGGACATTCTCAAGTTTCCAGGCAGAAAGAATGGCATATATAATATAAAAGTGCATGCAGGGCACTGGGCAAACCACTAGAGACAAAGGGGATGTGAAATGATTTCATACAGTAATGTAATCTTACAGATAACAGTGTACTGTATGTGTTATGTGTTTTTCACTTTTTGAAATTGCCGCCTGGCTCCGCCCCCATGCGACGTGATGCTTGCAGGGAATGGAGTACACAGTACATCGGGCAGAGGACACATGTAGTTCATAATCCAATATCTGCAGAGCACATTATCGGCGTCCTAATATACTGCCTCTTACCGGCTATTAGTAACCCCCGTCACAGAGGGCCAACAAGCCCTTCAAATAATACGTGGTCTGCAGACCAAAGAGAAACCAAATAAATCAATCCCAGTGCAGGTGATGGGCTGTAATGCTCAATAGGCAGCCGGGGTTAGTCCATCCACGATGCACATGTAAGGAGAGAAGGTAGTCTCATAGTGTAGTAAGTTACTCCCACTTATGGTGCAAAAAACAGGGAAAAGTGAAGAAAACCACCTCCGAAAAGCGACAGAATAGACAGGCCACCACCAGCACCCTCACACAATGCATCTTACCAACTGCACATGACCCCCTTCACAGAGGTCTGACAAGCCTGCAGGTAAACAGCTGATAATCCAGGGTGAATATGGGCTGTACAGGTCCAATGGCAAACAATCCTTCCGATCAAATTCCTCCTCAGAGCTGTATTCATATAAAGCAAAAGAAATGCTCTCATGGTGTAGTAAGTAGAAATAAACTTTAATGAACAAGCAGAAAGGTACTCACATTTGGAAGTTTAAAAACAAGCCCCGTATAGTAAATGGAATGGCCAGCGTTCCTAACGACAAAGATGGCCGCCACGTCTAATAGTTGACTCCTGCGTGTGATCCTAGGCTCCTCCCAATGCGTTTCATCATACAGTGACATCGTCAGGGACGTGGCCTAGGACTCACATGCAGGGAGACGCTGTATATATATGCGAATGGCAGAAATTAAAAGTGTTCCAACCGCTGTAAGTGACGCCGGAGGGCGGAAAAGCGTTCCACACGCCGGAAGTGACGCCGGAGGGCAGGAATGCGTTCTACACGCCAGAAGTGCCTCCAGAATGCAGAAAAAACATAGCAGATACGCTGACCTATCAACATCAGTACCCTGCTCAACCCTAATTCAGGAAAACTCAATAGGGACAATAGAGTCATACAGAAAAAAGGGGACGCACTATTATATTTTCGCAATAAAAAGTATACCACAATAAGGGTATTGTTGCGGAACAAGTTTAAAATTTAAAAAAATAACAATGTATAGAAATCGCAATTAAAAAATATTAGCAGGAGTCAAATATAGAAGCAACGCCATCTTGTGGTCAATATCATCATATATGATAGCAATAGTAATAAAAAGCATATTAGACCATGTTATCATAAATAACAAAGATCCATCTCCCTACCTAAAGCTGAAAGCATAATAACCCGGGGGGTCTCCAAGCTAGAGACCCAGTGGATCTATAAGGCTAAGACTTATAATCCACTGGGTATGAACGTAGAATGGGACATCAATTGTTTTTTAAAGAATGCCTAATTGGTTAACAGATGGTCTCCTTCTATCCTTGTTGGTAGACCTAATTATTCTTTCAGCTTTAGGTAGGGAGATGGGTCTTTGTTATTTATAATAACATGGTCTAATATGCTCTTTATTACTATTGCTGTCATATATGATGAAATGTAGATAGACTACAAGATGGCATTGCTTCTATATTTGACTCCTGCTAATATTTTTTAATTGCGATTTTTATACATTGTTATTTTTTAAAATTTGAAACTTGTTTCGCAATGATACCCTTAGTGTGGTATACTTTTTATTGTGAAAATATAATAGTACGCCCCCTTTTTTCGGACCAATTTTCAATTTTCAGCAGTGTCACTCT
This sequence comes from Glandirana rugosa, assembly GCA_018402905.1. Lineage (NCBI taxonomy): Eukaryota > Metazoa > Chordata > Amphibia > Anura > Ranidae > Glandirana > Glandirana rugosa. The sequence goes on along the minus strand of BLSH010533448.1, from coordinate 756,590 downwards.
TTGAATGACAATTGCGCGCTCATGCGACGTTGTACTCAAACAAAATTGACGTCCTTTTTTCCCACAAATAGAGCTTTCTTTTGGTGGTATTTGATCACCTCTGTGGTTTTTATTTTTTACACTATAAACAAAAAAAGAGCGACAATTTTGAAAAAAGAACAATTTTTTGTACTTTTTGCTATAATACATATCCAAAAATAAAAAAAATAAAAAAACACATTTATTCCTCAGTTTAGGCCAACATATATTCTTCGACATATTTTTGGTTAAAAAAAAAACGCAATAAGCGTATTTTGATTGGGTTGCGCAAAAATTATAGCACCTACAAACTATGGGAATTGGTTTATGGCGTTTTTATTATTTACTTTTTTACTTGTAATGGCGGCGATCTGCGATTTTTATCGGGACTGTGATATTGCGGCGGACATGTCTAACTTTTTTGACACTTTTTTGGTATCAATGACATTTATACAGTGATCAGATCTAAGAATAGACACTGATTACTGTATAAATGTCATTGGCAGGGAAGGGGTTAACACTAAGGCTGGATTCACACATGTGCGGTGCGTTTCTCAGCTCCGTTTTCCCGGGGAAGCTAACAAGCAGCTGTTCTGCAGTTTATCTGCGTTTTAGCTGCGGATCAGCTGCGAATTTCCAATGACTACACAGGTGTTTAATCAGAGCTGCGAATTCTGGGCAGGCCAATCACATCATAGAGGTGTTTTTGCAGTAAAATAAAAGGGAGTAATCTTCCTGGCCACTTCTAGATTGCCTAGCAGTCCATATTGTCTGTATTTTTTGACCACCAAAATGTGTGCTGCTTTGCCTTTGATTATGCCAACAGTTGTTGCAGCAACAGCAGCAATTTTGCTGGAAGGGGAGAGGAGGAGAAGGAGGAGAAGAAGAAGATACTGGGTTCATCCCATAATCGCAAATAGGGAGGAGAGAGGCCAGTTTAGGATTCTGTATGAAGACCTCCGTGGGCATGAAGACAAATTTTTTAACTACATGCGCATGTCAATAAAGAGGTAAGATGTTGCATAATTTTGGGGGCCCAGCAATCTGTTTTTACACCAAACATATGTGAAAAAATGGCATGGGGCAGGGCTGGCTCTCAAGTAGGCCTCTTGAACAAGCCAAACATAAGTGGTGGACATATTGTCCTCAATGCTGACTGTACTCATTGTTGGACATTGCAGGTATTTTGTCACCTTACAGCCCTCCAAAATCACAGATTCATATAGGATCTTTGAAAAGGGGCCTCATTGGAGGAGTGGCTTGGAGCAGCTGGGTCAGCAGTGGCAGGGTTGGGATCAGACATAGCCTTGTCTTGTTGAACTGCCCATACATCCCTGGATTTGGGAGGAGGGGCCTGATAGAAGGAATTGGAGATGGTATGGGATAGGGAATGTGACTGCGTGTGGCTTCATAGATGGAGGCTGGGTGGTCAAAGCTTGAAGGATAGGATGGGGGAATACAGGGGTAAGGTTGTCTGTGTGTTTGAGGGTAGTGGACGGACCTGGGGTAGTGAAAGGGAGGTCATGATGGGGCCACATATGGCCTTTGAAATGTATGTTTCTCATGTGCCCTTGAGAAGGAGTGAAGCACTTCTTCGACTGTACTTCTCATTTCAAAGTAATGCTCAGGGTTGACATTTTTTATAAGAGGGACAAAACTGAGCGCCAGTATAGTAGCTGGGCAGAAAAAAGCATCCACTTTTTCAGACATAGTTGTCAACAATTGGAGTAGGCGCTCACTTAGATCAGGTTGGGGTGTCGGTGGTCTTCTCCGTGGCACTTTGGCTGTTTGACCAATGTCTGCAGGAGCGGAGGAGGGCCCAGGGATAGCCTCTGGTCTTGCAGATTCAGCTTCTGTGTTTGGTGCCCACAGATTAGCTGAGATTTCTATTGGTGCCTGATCCTCAAGCCTTTCCTCTGCAACAATCTGTTCTTGGCCCTGCACTTGGTCTTCCAGAACATCTTGTTCCTCCCAACTGTCTTGTGTGCTGTATAAAAAAGAATCACTGTCAATTAACAAGGCCTAATAAAAATTATTATGTTTGCAGATACATAGATGATAACATACTCCCTCATTTCCAAAATGGGTTGGAGAAATTCTAAATCCCCGGCAAACATGTAGGGTACCCTAGCTGTTGCCCCCGAGCCACTCCTCACATCTTTGAGGTGCTGTAGATGTTTGCGGTATGCATCCCTCATGCTGCGCCACCTTGTCTGTAAGTAGTGCACTGTAAATCAAAAGAATGTAAATTAATGATGTTTCTGTTTTGTTTTAGGTACCTAGGTACAGGAAATTCATTTGGAAGTTTGCACTTTGAATACAAGTTAGGAAAATCTACTATTAGTGGCATTATTCATGAAACTTGCATCGTCATATGGGAAGAACTGAAGAATTTTGTCCTGAAGAAGCCAAACAAAGAAGATTGGTTAAAGATAGGCAATCTATTCTGCAACTTCCCCAACTGTCTGGGAGCCATAGATGGGAAACACATCCGCATCCTCAAGCCATTTGCAAGTGGGAGTCAATATTTTAATTACAAAAAATATTTCTCTATGGTCTTAATGGCAGTAGCAGATGCCAATTATAAATTTATTTACATTGATATAGGTTCTTATGGGAGCAGCTCCGATTCAAGTGTGTTTTCTCATTCCTCATTTGGGAGAATGCTGAGTGAAAATACGCTAGACTTGCCCAATAATTCTCCCCTGCCAGGAACAACTGAGCCTTCCCTCCCACATGTTTTTGTAGGTGAGGAAGCTTTTGCCCTTGCAGTGCACATGCTAAGACCTTATTCAAGTCGATCGCTGACCACTGAAAAAAGAGTGTTCAATTATAGGCTCACGAGGGCACGGAGAGTAGTTGAATGTGCCTTTGGAATTCTCAGCAATAAGTGGCGATTCATGCATACGTCAATAAACCTGACTATTGAACATGCTGTCTCTGCTGTTAAAGCAGCCTGTGCACTGCACAATTATGTGCAGGAACGGGACGGCTATATTTTTGACCATTCACTCACCCATAACATGGAGGGGGCACAGTGGAACATTACTAGGGGCACCAGCAGTGGTACACAGATTCATGAGCAATTCACCACATTCTTTCTGTCGCCAGCTGGGGAGGTACCTTGGCAGATGGAATCTATATAATGTGAACTAGCACATTTCTATGTTGAATTAATATCATGTGCTTCTTTGTTTCGTTTTGTTTTAATGGAACAAATCCTTGTCGGGTGAAATGTGAACTTCGTGTACTATAATTAAGTTGTATCTTTACACGATCAAGTGTAATATATCTAAGGTAGACGGTTCCATGGAGGGGTCGACCGCTGTCTTTCTTACACCACTTAACGAGTACTTAGACACATGGTGACGACCACGGGGATCATTACAAGGTGACACGGGGGAGGTACAATACCCACTCACTTACCAGTTTTTATATCGGCAGGGCAAGGACGTGTATTAACACGTCACGTGTCCGACGAAATTGTCGTCTCTGTCGTACAAGTTATCAGTCCAAATAACTGCATACGTACTTA
>BLSH010533448.1:729371-744196 GCA_018402905.1 Glandirana rugosa | reverse complement strand
CTATCAGTTTTGCACATCGAGAGACTGAAATTTTTGCCCATTCCTCCTTGCAAAACAGCTCGAGCTCAGTGAGGTTGGATGGAGAGCGTTTGTGAACAGCAGTTTTCAGTTCTTTCCACAGATTCTCGATTGGATTCAGGTCTGGACTTTGACTTGGCCATTCTAACACCTGGATATGTTTATTTGTGAACCATTCCATTGTAGATTTTGCTTTATGTTTTGGATCATTGTCTTGTTGGAAGACAAATCTCCGTCCCAGTCCCAGGTCTTTTGCAGACTCCATCAGGTTTCCTTCCAGAATGGTCCTGTATTTGGCTCCATCCATCTTCCCATCAATTTTAACCATCTTCCCTGTCCCTGCTGAAGAAAAGCAGGCTCAAACCATGATGCTGCCACCACCATGTTTGACAGTGGGGATGGTGTGTTCAGGGTGATGAGCTGTGTTGTTTTTACTCCAAACATAACGTTTTGCATTGTTGCCAAAAAGTTTGATTTTGGTTTAATCTGACCAGAGCACCTTCTTCCACATGTTTGGTGTGTCTCCCAGGTGGCTTGTGACAAACTTTAAACAACACTTTTTATGGATATCTTTAAGAAATGGCTTTCTTCTTGCAACTCTTCCATAAAGGCCAGATTTGTGCAGTATACGACTGATTGTTGTCCTATGGACAGAGTCTCCCACCTCAGCTGTAGATCTCTGCAGTGCATCCAGAGTGATCATGGGCCTCTTGGCTGCATCTCTGTTCAGTCTTCTCCTTGTATGAGCTGAAAGTTTAGAGGGACGACCAGGTCTTGGTAGATTTGCAGTGGTCTGATACTCCTTCCATTTCAATATTATCGCTTGCACAGTGCTCCTTGGGATGTTTAAAGCTTGGGAAATCTTTTTGTATCCAAATCCGGCTTTAAACTTCTCCACAACAGTATCTCGGACCTGCCTGGTGTGTTCCTTGTTCTTCATGATGCTCTCTGCGCTCACAGTGCAGGTGCATTTATACGGAGACTTGATTACACACAGGTGGATTCTATTTATCATCATTAGTCATTGAGGTCAACATTGGATCATTCAGAGATCCTCACTGAACTTCTGGAGAGAGTTTGCTGCACTGAAAGTAAAGGGGCTGAATAATTTTGCACGCCCAATTTTTCAGTTTTTTATTTGTTAAAAAAGTTTGAAATATCCAATAAATTTCGTTCCACTTCATGATTGTGTCCCACTTGTTGATTCTTCACAAAAAATTACAGTTTTATATCTTTATGTTTGAAGCCTGAAATGTGGCAAAAAGTCGCAAAGTTCAAGGCACTGTACCTGAACAACATGGGAGAAGTCAAAGATCAACGGGCACAGTGTCGTCTCTTTACACCAATTTTAAACCTGTAATTGTCATACTACCGCGTGGCAATCATGTGCATTGCACTGCAATCATGGCTTTAAATCAAGTGGTGAAGAGGCAACACTCACCACCTGTCAAACACATTCATATCACCTTTAGAGGGGCAGCAGTGAATGAGCCCTTAGTTGCATTCGGCAGCTGCACTCTTGGGGCTTGTTCACACGTAAAACCCTGTAGTTGAGTTGCGGTTTTACCACCCCCAATCCCTACCCGTATCCCTACCAGCAGCCAAAGGTGTACATATGCTCAAGTAGGAATTAAGCCCCCTGTTGCTGTTGCTTTTGGTGCATGCAACCGCCTGCCAATCACGACCCATTCTAGTAAATGGAGCCACTTCGCATGGGACAGGAGCCAGCACTACAGAGGAGGTATTGGCTTATGCGGCTCATGTTCCCTACTACAGCTCCAAGTAGTCCCCCAGCATTGCACTCTGCTTGATGTTTTGGGATGGTGGGTCAGCAAGCCTAGACCACGATCTACCAGTCACCTGTCTGATCTACTGGTAGATCGCGAGCTACAGGTTGCTGACCCCTGCATTAGATAACTGACTCCTACTAACAATGAGAGTACTAAATAGTTTATCTTTTCTAATATTAGCATGCATGCTTATATCTTATAGAACATTTTAATGATGGATTATATGTGCTGAGGACAGTGTGAAATGCATCAACCTGTTTCTTCCATCCGACTCTGTGTCTGTGATTTGTTTTTACATGAATGAATACAGGTGGACATAGGAGTGCAGCTGTCCGGAATATTTCCTCTACAAGAACATTTTATTGCTTGTCTGAACATGAGAACAATGGATGATAGTCTGAAAATTTTTCTTTCCAATAGATTTTTTTTCTTTGGGGGGGGGGTTGTCACATTACACTAATAACAGGATACAATGTTAGGCACAATAAGGGGGCAATCTCCAGCTGCACATATGTAAAACACATACATGAGTTCAGCAGGGACCAGATGAATTTAGATCAGTATGTAGCCATCCCTGTTTGACAGACGTTGATCTAACAATCGACTTTTGTCAAACAGGGATGGCTACATACTGATTGGACTTTGTAAGATCGACTTCTGACCAACAGATGAGTTGGAAAACTTTTGTGCAACTGCAGCCACTGATCAGTGTATTGTGACAGCGCTGGGTCAGAGTATAATGTCTTGTTGGGGGGATTGAAAAAATAATTGAACAGAAAAAAAGACAGATTCCTTCATCCACACAAGCCTTGGCCTGCTGGATGAACAAAAACAACAATTTATCTATGGCCAGCTTAAGAATGGGACTGTACAACCCCACAAACAACCACCCTGATTCCACCCGCCCCATAACCATCTGACCAATCATGATAATAAATAAAACCAGGAAACTGAAGTGTGGAAACAATTCAATTAAAGCTGCGAACCATGGCAGAACAATACAGGAAGGAAAGAAGAGATAGTTGTAGGGGGAGACAAGTCCCATGGGGACACTTGGCTATTTTTTTTTTTTTTGCCCCGTGTCCCTAGCATGTACTGCATCCCCAGTAACGGGCATGCTATAAAGAGAATGAGGTGGCATAAGAATGTACCACATAGGTAACCTTGACAAACTTACCCAAATATATCTGGAAAGTAAAAAGACTAGGAAGTGACAGAGAAAAGGAGGTCTAGAAAAAGGTAAAAGTATGGGAGAGGGGAGAGATAGGGGTTAAGGACACACAAGGGTATGGAAAGCCCATTGCCTACTCAGGGTAACCAAAGCCATACAAAAAAAACCCTCCATTTACAATTGAAGGAGATGTTTGTTAAAGGTAGGTGTGTTTGAAGAAGTGTTCAATTCAAGCGGCCTAGATCTTGTCAAAGGTGGTCGTTCCATCTTCCATATAACAATGTTGCTATCATGCTTTCAAAAACCATGGTCTCATTTGTCCTGGTCATCCATGATCTTTCCTTTTACATTTTTATTGCCTTTGGAATGTCTAAAGCCTCGTACACACGATGCGACGATCGTACGACCAAATGGCCCAAATCATATGTTGGCTGTTGTATCTCGCGTACTGACATGCACTAATCGATCGTACGACCAAGCCGAACATAGTGACATGTTACGAGCGTATAAAGAGGAAGTTCAGGTGCATGTGATTTGTGAATTAGGAATGTAGGTTTACACGAACGGACACTTCCGGGCATTCCTGACTTCTGAGCATGCGTGTTTTGCACAGTACAACTTGTTGGACCAACTTCTCTGTACACACGATACAACGGTTGTACGACCACTTGTTGTACAACCAAAGTTTTCTAGTCTGCTCATCCAACTTCTGTTGTACAACCGTCGTACGTCGGCTGTTCTAATCACACGTACTAACGTTCCGATGATCGTACAACAAGCAGTCATACGACCATTTTCATACGATCGTCGCATCGTGTGTATTAAGTACTCAGCTCCAGACTGGCAATTTGAGTCTTCTGGCAGCCTCCAGTAAAGAAGATGACCCAAAGTTTAACAAGTAGACAATGAGGCAGGAAGTGTGCTGAATAACACAGCTATTCTTAACATTTTTGGAGGGAATTAAGAGGAAGTTCTCCAAACAGAAAACAAACCATTGGGTTTAAAAGAGGAAAAGACCACACTGTTCTACGACATTAAAACCCCATGGTTCCCTTAGGTTTCTCAGTTTTCTAAGTCATATTTAAAGAGAGGTGCACTATTTGAGGATTGCTATTTTCCTAAAATCTACAAGTCTTTCAAGAACTGTACTGAGGAGCATGTGAAGGCGGGGGGCAATCTATGCAAAGAAATGATGTCTTTTCCTCCCTGTGGTCCCCAACATTGCTGCAATCTCTTAACAGTAATGAAGAGAACAAAAACTCAATATCTTGCCCAAACATCAGCAGGAGCAGCATCTTTCTCTTTGCAGGGCTCTGTTCTGTGCTAATTTTCTCAGCCAAGCAGATTCTAGTTTGGATTTCTTATTGCAACTTACAGAATGAAATCTGGCTCTCATGTACAACATATTTACTTTTCCTACATTACGCTCGCTGTGACTAGACAAGAGGCATACTGTATAAAACATTTACTGAACTGATATAAGGACCATCACAGACAGTATATGATTGAAGTTAGCATGCATGAGTATACAGGGGTTGATTTACTAAATCTGGTGTGGAGTGCAAAATCTGGTGCAGTTTTGCATAGAAACCAATCAGCTTCTATTTTTTTTTCTGTAAAGCTTAATTGAACAAGCTGAAGTTAGAAGCTGATTGGTTTCTGTGCACAGCTGCACCAGATTTTGCACTCTCCAATTTTAGCAAATCAACCCCATAGGTTTTTGTGGGCCCACTTCCTCTGTTCTGGGACTTTAAGCAAAGTATCCTTCAGAGTATAGCAGAAAATACTAATACACTCAAATCAGAGTATGTATCCTTAGGAATGAGCCTCTGCTTGGTCGGATGTGGTACATTTTCTGCAGCTTCTTTCTACTCCTTGACCTGCATCGTAATTCCAGCTTCAAAAAGAAAAACTGATGCGGACAAAGCCTGGTACACACTAGCAATTTTTTTTCATTCAACCCAGTGGGTTGAACAAAAAAAATCTGGAGAGCTTGGGAGGTGCCGCTGTACTAACTATGCAATGTTAGTACAGTGATCTCCCCACTGAGCTATTGTGTTCTGACAGGTGCCCCCTCCAACCCCCCCCCCCCCCCCACCCTGGCCAGTCAGAGAGAACGCTAATCGGATGCTGATCGGTGATGCCCCTTCAATAGAAGCCGGACATTTGGCCTGCTTCTGACAGACTGGCTGCCATACACATGGGCTGATGCTGCCGGACATTCGGCCCGTGTGTACTAGGCTTAAAGTGGTTACTAAAACTGGAGAGTGCAAAATCTTGTGCAGCTCTGCATAGAAACCAATGAGCTTCCTGGTTCTTTTGTTAAAGCTTAATTGAACAAGCTGAAGGTATTTTTAAAACAGGTATTTTTTTTTGTTTGCACTTATCAAACACATAAAAAAAGACATTAAACAGTACAAGAGTTACATTCTCTTCAAAGATCCCACACACTGGTGTCAAAGGAGAATGGGCAATTTCATCTCTTGACGTTCATGAAGAAAGAGCGTATTGAGTCAAAAGGTCTGATAGACATAATGGTTAGTAAAAATACATGCTGGTATGTTAACTGGTCCTAGTGTGTGTATGTATGTGATATAGGGACCATAAATTGTCAGCTGCTTAGAGCAGGGATGATGTGAATGGACCTTAGGAGCACTGATAGGGGGGGGCCACCGCTCCTCCTGTAGGGGGCCTGGGCACACAGGGGGCCTGGACAGGGAGGGGAATGGATGCGGCGGGGGGGGCAAATACAGGAACCATGCATTGTGCTGCCCACCCTGCAGCAGCTGAAAGCCAGTTCCCCCTCTCTTGCTCCCACCGGCATTCAGCTGCTGGAGGGAGTTTCCAGTTTCCCCTGATCCCCCCTGTGTGCCCCCCATAGCACTGCCAGCTTTCTTCTGCCCCAAGGTACTGCGGGTACACAGGGGGATGTGTCAGCTGTCAGGACTGGGAGAGGGAAAAATATGTAATTTACCGACCCCTTCCTTTTTTGAGTGAATGATCGGTAATGATCGCTCCTGTGTCCTTTGGTAACTGAGCATAGTAAACTGCGTTTACTATGTTTCAGTTTATGAATGCACAGGAGCCTCTGTCTCCTGTTTATTCATCTTCAATGCTTAGCCCCCAACAGCGTTTAAAAAAAAATGTACAAAAGTAACAAATTGTAAAAAAATTATTTTTAAAAATTGCAAAAAATAATTTAAAAATGAAGGGCTTATTCACAAGGGTTCTCTGGCCCATACAGCGTGAATGAGCGATTTGTTGACGTCTGTTACTCTAAGAGCCCTTTCTCACTGGGGCGGCAGGTCAGTTAGCGGTAAAGCGCTACTAGTTTTAGCGGCACTTTACCACTGATTAAGCAGTGCTTTTCAGCCGCTAGCGGGGCACTTTTAACTCCCAAGAAGGGGTTAAAAGCGTCCGTGTTGCGGCGCTTCCGAAGCACTGCCCATTCATTTCAATGGGCAGGGGTGGTTTAGGAGCGATGTACACAGCGCTCCCAAACCGCCCCAAGGATGCTGCTTGCAGTGCGCCCCCAAGCACTCCGGCTTTCACACTCGGGCGGCATGAGAGGCAGTTTTCAGGTGATTTGCAGGTGCTATTTCTAGCGCTAAAATGCCTGAATACTGCCCCAGTGTGAAAGGGGTCTAAGGGGATGCAGCGTCTGCAAGAACTTAATTTGATAAGTGTGCAGGTGTCAGTGAGTGGCCCCGAATGCATATTGTCTGTGTTTGGGGCCGTACACCTACATCTGCATGCCTGTGAAATTAGGACCTGCAGCTGTGTTTATACAGCTGCTCTATCCCCATAGCATAACATAGGCTGCCTACACACAGCAATAGTCACATTTAATCAAAAAAATTCAGTTTCGCATTTTATAGGCCACAGCGCCTATGTGGATAAGCCCCAATACCTCATTTACACACACAACTTCATTAACTCAATACAGTTTTCACTTTAAAGATATTTATTGAATTATCAAAAATATAACAAAAGTATAACAGAACAGTACAGTAACAAATCGATCCAGTGTCATAACAAGATGATACAGTATATATTGGACTTTACAGAACCGGTTCACACAGGGGCGATCCGACTTCAGGGGCGACTGGAAGCCGCCCCGCACATCGCAAGTTCAGCGTGGCTTTCAAACGATTTCTGTAATAGAAGTCAATGCAAGTCGCCCCAAAGTCATACAGGAAACCAAAGACCCCGCAGAAGACCCCGCAAAAGAGCCGAAGAAAGAAGACGATGGAGAAGAGAGGGGAGAAGATGCCGGAGCTAATTTAATAAAATATTTTAAAAAGCTGTGTAGTGTGTTTTTTTTTTCCAGGTAAATGGGTAGGGATACGATGTACCCCATACTCATTTACATAGGGTGGGGGGCCGGCATCTGGGGGCCCCTTTATTAAAGGGGGCTTCCAGATTCCGATAAGCCTCCGCCCGCAGACCCCAACAACCAACGGCCACGGTTGTCGGGAAGAGGCTCTTGTCCCCATCAACATGGGGACAAGGTGCTTTGGGGTGGGGGGCGCAGTGCCCCTCCTGCCCCAAAGCACCCATACTCCCCATGTTGAGGGCATGCGGCCTGGTACGGTCCAGCGGGGGGGAGGCGCTCGCTCGTCCCCACCCCCTTTCCTGGCCTGCCAGGCTGCGTGCTCGGATAAGGGTCTAATATGGATTTTGAGGGGGACCATACGCCGTTTTTTCGGTGTTGGGGCTCCTCTTAAAATCCATGCCAGATCGAAGAGCCTGGCATGCTCTTGGGGGGGGGGAACCCCACGCAATTTTTTTGCGGGGGTTTCCCTTTAAGACTCCTAGCACACAAGTCGCGCCCCAAGTCGGATCATCGTGATCCGACTTCTGGTGCGGCTTCTATTCAAATCAATGGGCTCCATTGATTTTGAATAGAGGCTGAAAGCTAGCGTGAAAAACGTGCATTGACGTCAATGCAAAAACGCAGAGAAAAACAGCAATTTTTTCCCTGACGTCAGGCCCGGCGTTTTGCTTATTTTTTTGCAGACGCGCGTGTATGAGGCCTTAATGTAATCCTTGTTTACCCTAAAGGAAGCATGCTGTAAACAAGGGAATGTTGCTCAATATAACTCAATACAGTTTTATCTTTTAGATTTAGCAGGGATTTTGTAAGGTATGTTATGTGTGCGGCTGCTAATAATGATTGTTGTATACTTATTGGTGAAAATATTGTTTTTGATATTTTGGAGGGGCTGTCAGGTAGGCTGTACGGGGCCCCATGACTTCTAACAGCAGCCACTATATATGACTGAAATAAATAAATACATGTTTCTGACTAGCAACAGTGCATTACTATGAATGTAAACTGTAGCAATAGGCCACAATACTTTAGTCCCATTTGCTCCTATTAGGTTGGGTTCCCACCTAATACCGAAGCGGTTCCCAGCAGGGGCCCGGTGTGTCCTGGTTCACCGTTTCAGGTGCTATTTCAGCCCAAATTTTTGGTTGAATTCGGACCTGAAACAGACCAAAGGATGCACAGGGCCCCTGGGCAAATTCGCACTGGAGCCGCATCAAAGATATGTGAACCGGCTCCATAGAGAGCTGGTCAAAATCTCCTGCTATTGCAAATTGCAATTCGCCATGGTGTGAACCTAGCCTTACTCTTTCTAGCATGCCATTTGTTGAGTGTCTTATAGATCCTATTTCTGTTCCCTTGGTGTCCATACATGACCTGAGAGTTTACATTAATTAAATCAATTTAAGCACCACCACCAATACAACAATTGGCAATGTAGGTATAAAGGGTACAGTGGAGCATCTGGCACACCAACATGTTAAAAAATATCTGCAAAACCGATTTCCTTTTTCTTTTTATATGCAATAAAATGTATAACACAATTACCGATGAATTGCAGAGCGGTTTACAGTGGGTTGCAAATGGTAATGTGTATGGTAATATGGGAAAGGACAGACTGTTTATATATCAGCAGTTGTGTCGATGAAGGTGAAAACCCGTGAGATATCTACATGTTTATTGAGAGCCTTGAGTTATAAAGACAGACTGTAGACAACAAATTCCTCCAAAGTTTGTTTCATTGGCAGTGGATAAACCCCAACTAAATATATGCATAAGTATGTTTTTACATTGTTCATTTTTTGGGACACGGAGGGGTTTATTTACTGAAGGCAAATCCACTTTGCACTACAAGTGCACTTGGAAGTGCAGTCGCTGTAGGGGGACATGCAAGGAAAATAAAAAAAACAGCATTTTTGCTTGTACATGATTGGATGATAAAATCAGCAAAGGTTCCCCTCATTTCAGATCTTCCCCTCAGATTTACAGTGACTGCACGTCCAAGTGTACTTGCAGTGCACTTGTAGTGCAGAGTGGATTTGTCTTTAGAAAATAAACCCCTATGTCGTCATGTATGATAGCATCAGCTGTTCTTTCCTTACACATGACTGCTGCCAACAAAATGATAGGAATGAAATATTGCTTCATTTTATCTACTTCATTTGCGCTAGTGATACTGTGTATCTGAAATAAAGTGATAGAAGGCAACAGCATGTCCAAAGTCCAAAATCCCTTTTTACTTATAACTTCAGCATACAGGTGACAATACCAAATGTTACATTTTGGACTTAACCTCTTTATTCATAGCAGAGTAATCTAGGACTAAAGCCAGCCATATGCGGTTCGAAATCTCGGATGGTTTAGCAGGAACCGGCAGGAATTCAAGTCATTTATTGGCAGGCTGAATGATTGATGGATCAACTTGGGTACAACCAGCCTACTGGATTTTGCATGGGATGATCACTAGTGGCTGCTATAGCCGCTAGCAATAATCACTGTCTTCTCCCAGCGGGGAAGGCCCCCGCTCCCCTGCCAGGAGAGTACAATGTCTGTGTTGATGGGGGAATCATGCACGGGTTGTAGGAAAGAAATTAGCACCATATATGGCATGCTTAAGGAGTTAATTTACCAAAGGTAAAAGATTGTTCACTTTGCAAGATAATTTTTCCCAGAGCTTAGTGCATTAGGTGAAGCTCTGCTGACTTCCATCATCCAATCATAGGCAAGGAAAATGCGTTTTTTTATTTTCCTTGCACATGATTGGATATTCTTTGCAAAATGAAATTGCACCACAGTTCTGGGGATAATTCCTTTGTAGAGTGCAATTTCCCTTGCAAACTGAACAGCCTATACACCTTTAGTAAACAAATTCCAATTAGTCCAAATGTCAATAATTGTTATTGCCATATTTATGATGAAGTTATGCAAAAAGAGGTATATTGAATACTGGATGTTCTGTTACCTATTGTCAGCTTGTTATGGAGAGCAAAGAGGATTTCTGGTTTTGACTGTCTTAGGAAGCTGGAGAGGAGATGGTTTGAAATGGATGGCTTTGCATATCCAACCTTAAAGAGCAAACGCACAAACAAAAGTGTAATATGGCTTCTTTAATTTTAGAATATTTTTAGCAATTACAGAAAATACCTGTTGATCTTCCCAGAAATGCTGGGGCCATGTCTCTTCCTGTGAGCTGGAAAGACAGCATACACAATTTTACCTCTCATTTGCAAACATTTAGATGTTGTAGTGCATTCAAATGTGAGCATTAAAAACACATGCAGATATAATTTTGAAACCCTTCTTTATCACACTTGCCACAGAACTGCATCAAATTGCGTATCTTTGGAACTAAAGAAAAGGTTCTCCTAAGCTCACCAGACAAGTTGCAATCTGGTTGTACATTCTCCTTTAGATCTACCAACAACTATGTAGTGCAAGGGCCTGCTTTGAAAAAAAAAAAAATAGGTAGGCTCCAACATTACATAGTTTTGGTAGATCTAAAGTTGATGGTACGGAGATCATATGGTCAGATTGTAATGTGTATTGTAGAGAACAGCAGATTTTGATCATACAAATGATCTACCACACTCCTAGGGAGTTACCCTGATAAAACTGATCTAGCTTGGAAAAAGGTGGCGGTGGCATATTTCTTCCCTGAGATGCAAACGACACATTGGGGTTGATTTACTAAAACTGGAGAGTGTAAAATCTAGTGCAGCTGTGCATAGAAACCAATCAGCTTCTGGGTTTCTTTTTTGTCAAAGCTTAAAGCAGAGTTCCAACCAAAAGTGGAACTTCCGATTTAAGGGAAGGTGACCCCCTGACATGCCACAATTGGCATGTCATTTTTTTGGGGGGGACGGGGACTCTGTTTTCATAGGGTCTCAGGTCCACTTCCTCTCATGGTGTCGCGGAACCAGAAGGAAGTTCACCTTCCCCCCTCGGTGATCTTCTGGGACACGTCACAGGTCCCAGAAGATACGCCAGCCATTCACAGAGCGCAGCGTAACTTGAAGCCAAAGCCGGGTGCCCACACTTGTGGAGGAGGGGGAGAAGAGCGATGCTGCGGACGGCTGCGTCACTGGAGCGAGGGACATGTTAGTGTCCGATTATTAAAAGTCAGCAGCTACACTTTTTGTAGCTTCTGACTTTTAAGAGGGTGGAACTCCACTTTAATTGAGAAAGCTGAAGTTAGAAGCCGATTGGCTACCATGCACAGCTGCACCAGATTTTGTACTCTACAGTTTTAGTAAATCAACCCTGCTGAATATCGAATACTTATGCCCTTGGGCGTTCTCACATTCATGTTCACATATTTGAAAGATTTGTGTGCGCTTGTTTGCCCAAAGGGGAAAAAAGTTATTTAGCAGCCGAATAAGTAGAGAAAGTCTGATCACCATTTGTTTTTTCTATTACAAGTAACCATACATCATCAAAAATGTTTTAATATCAGAAACTTTCTGCAGTCACTTAAAAAAACCCACTGGGTATTCTCCAGTGGTGGTTCCCCAATTCTATCTGCTACAGTAAACTGAACTCCATACACTCTTCAGTTTCCATACTCAGGTTCCAAAGTCTTTTTTTAAAGTTGTACAAAGCAAAGGCCAGAGGAAAATCTACGGGACACTCATATGAAAAAGATGCATTGCCTAACAAATAGAATAAATAACATTATTGAAACCAAACTAGTTTGCAATCATAGAAACGTTAAATGAAATGTTAAAAAGGTCTAAAAGTCTTTGTTTCCTTAGGTGTAGAACTGGTTTGGCTCAAGATCTGGGATGTTTATGGCTACGCACTGTAAGACAAACAGGCTTCAGAGCAAGCTTGTTACTACATTTAACATATGGAAATGTCTATACAGAAATTCCATTGTTGTGTTAACAGTTGTAACACCCATATAAAATTCTTTGTTCAACCTCGGTGCATGGTCGTCTTTGTTTTTTAACAGCATAAACTCGTTTCTAAACTAGCATATTTGGGAATGCCCAATTAGATTTCAAAACAGTTAAACTGCATCTTTTTGCAGCATTGCTGTGTGGCATATAACCTAACAATATTTTTGATGTTTGCCAAGTTATATACTGTATACCTGTTCATTTTAAAATATGGGAAAGACGCAATGTTGTGATGATGGCTCAAAGAAAAACAAATTGTACTAAGTCTTCAATGACCAATAACACCGCACATTTTCCACTGTTCTGTGCTGCAATAAGGCCCCTTTCACACTGAGCGTCAGGGGAAAACCGCTGCTAATTTAGTGGCGATCTACCTCTGTAATAGCAGCACTATGGCGCCGCTATTCGGGTGGCAGCAGGGCACTTTTAAACCCCCCACAAGGGGTTAAAAGTGCCGGCGCTCCCGGAGCTGTGTACAGCCGCTTCGGGAGTGCTGCCCATTCATTCCAATAGGCAGGGGCGGTGGAGGAGCGGTGTATACACCGCTCCTTCACCGACCCTAAAATCATGCATGCAGGAGTTTGATTTTCCTCCCACGAGTGCACCGCCCCAGTGTGAAAGAACCCACTGGTTTAATGGGGAGACACTTTACAGGCACTATTTTTAGCTACATAGCGCCTGAAAAACGCCCCAGTGTGAAAGGCGCCTTAGTGAACCTCATCATGCATTAATAAAATCCATATAACGATATATTTTTTTACACCAAGTGATTGTCTCAGCTAACAGTTGGAGTATGTACTAATGCTTCCAGTGAAATTTTCCAAATTCAGTTATGGTTTTGACAGTCTTCAATGCCGAACATAAACATTTCTTGTATCAGAGATTTGGTAATTTATATATACAGCTTGTATAACAGTGTAAATTTGCTGTCCCCTCAAAATAACTCAACACACAGCCATTAACCACTTAAGGACCGAGCCTCTTTTTGAGATTTGCGCAGCAGTCTTACAAGTGGCCCTTTAAAAAAAAAAATAAAAAATCACTTTTTTGAGTTAAAAAATAAGAAACAGCAAAGTTAGCCCAATTTTTTTCCACATTGTGAAAGATAATGTTACGCCGAGTAAATTGACACCCAACATGTCATGCGTCAACATTGTGCCCGCTCATGGAATGGCGACAAACTTTGGCACTTAAAAATCTCCATCAGCGATGTTTAAGAATTTCTACAGGTTAGCAGTTTTGAGTTACAGAGGAAGTCTAGTGCTAAAATCATCGCTCTCGCTCTAACGATCGCGGTGATACCTCACATGTGTTGTTTGAACACCGTTTTCATATGCGGGCATGATTTCCGTAAGCGTTCGCTTCTGCACACAAGCTTGGCGGGACGGTGCGCTTTAAATTTTTTTTTTCTTATTTATTTTACTTTTTATTTTTACACTGTCCTTTAAAAAAAAAAAAAATATGATCACTTTTATTCCTATTACAAGAAATATGAACATTACTTGTAATAGAAAAAAGCATGACAGGACCTCTTAAATATGAGATCTGGGGTCAAAAAGACCTCAGATCTCATATTTACACTATAATGCAATAAAAAAAAAAAATTAAATGTCATTTAAAAAAAAAAAAAATATATATAATCTTTCTTTAACCACTTCAGCCCCGGAAGGATTTACCCCCTTCCTGACCAGAGCACTTTTTGCGATTCGGCACTGCGTCACTTTAACTGGGATAATTGCGCGATCGTGCAACGTTTGTACCGAAACAAAATTTATGTCCTTTTTTCCCCCACAAATAGAGCTTTCTTTTGGTGGTATTTGACCACCTCTGCGGTTTTTATTTTTTGAACTATAAACACAATTTTGAAAAGAAAACCAATATTTTTTACTTTTTGCTATAATACATATCCAAAAATAAAAATGTATTCATCAGTTTAGGCCAAAAATTATTCTTCTACATGTTTTTAGTAAATAAAATCGCAATATGCGTTTATTGATTAGTTTGCGTAAAAGTTATCACGCTTACAAACTATGAGAATTGATTTATGGCTTTTTTATTATTTTTTTTTTTTACTGGTAAAGGCAGAGATCTGTGATTTTTAGCAGGACTGCGATATTGCAGTATGTTGATAAAAAGAACTGCCATGTCCCTAACAACTTATTCCACAATCTTGTTAAAGGTCTCACTCATTCGCTTAATGGTGGATGAACACCATATGTTGAAACAAATATTGTTTCAGAAATTTCCGATTTAGGTTTATTTATGTTAATTTGTTGTTGATAGGCATATTTTGTTTTTG
The DNA here is from genome assembly GCA_018402905.1 of Glandirana rugosa. Taxonomy (NCBI): domain Eukaryota; kingdom Metazoa; phylum Chordata; class Amphibia; order Anura; family Ranidae; genus Glandirana; species Glandirana rugosa. Next base: position 729,690 of record BLSH010533448.1, on the reverse strand, counting down.
AATGATATGGAAGGGTAAGGCTAGGTTCACATATGTCTGGTGCAAATTAACCCTCCGTTTTCACGGCAAATTTTGAAGCAGTTGTTCAGCGAATCAGCTGCGATTTCTAGATATGGTTCTGATGCAAATTTTCAGCCACTGGCGTCTTTAACGTTGGCTGGTTGTTAAGGAGTTGGCTGGGAAGCTGGCCACCGCGACCTTAACAACGGATGACTCATCAGCTGTCAGCAAGCTTCCCCGCTGACAACAGAATATAAAAAAACACTGCCACCAATAAAAAAAAATTGTGAAAAATACAGCGTGGGGGGGGGGGGGGGGG
>BLSH010533448.1:700200-711082 GCA_018402905.1 Glandirana rugosa | reverse complement strand
GTGGGTGCAGGTACACGTCCCTGAATTTGCACTTTCTGTGTTCAGGATCATACACCTGCACCCACATGCAGGGCCGCTGATAAGGCAGTACAACCAGCATTCCTGTACTAGGCCCGGGCCCCATCAGTTCAAAAGGGGGACCCAGGCACCTGCTGAGCAGGAGGTCTGGCTGTACTGTCTTACTGCAGACATCGATCCTCTTCTGCCTCCCCCTGCAGCTCTGCCAGCTTCTCCTCCAATCCCTCCCTCCGGCTGTAAGGCAGGGGGATAGGTTTTAGCAAATGCGCCCCTTCCATTTGCTATACAGGCCTCCCTGTGTGACCCTTTCCCCTGCAGCGCTGCCAACTTCCCTTCTTTCCCGCTGGCAGCTGCTATGGGCACACAGGGGGATGTTTCAGAATGGAGAATGTGGAAAGGGGCTGGTAAATATGTAATTTACTGGCCCCTGAATAAACAAAGTGAGTGATCAGTACCAATCACCAGGGCTGCCATCAGGGGGGTACAGGCAGTACTGTTTTAATGGGCCCCAGTGTCTCAAGGGTCCCTTACAACAAAGACTTTAGCAGTCTTTAACGTTGGGGTCTATGGGAGGGGGTCACCCGGTTTGGTGACACCGTTCTCCCGAACCATAGCCGATAAAAATACCAAACTTTGGTCACATAGAGATAACCCCCTGGGCAACATTTGGTCCAGGTTTGGGACCTCCAGCACCTATGGTTCGGCCATACTGGGTCCTCAAATTGACCAGTTATTGACCGGCAATTGTCTGGTGAATTTCGGACTTAACATTGGAGTCTATGGGAGGGGGCACCCGGTTTGGGGACACCGTTCTCTTGAAACATAGGCGATAAAAATACCAACCTGGGGTCACATAGAGAGAGCCCCCTGGACCACAACTGGTCCAAGTTTGGGACCTCCAGCACCTATGTTCCAGCCGTACCGGGTACCCAAATTGACCAGTCATTGACCGGCAATTCTCGTATGAATTTCGGAATTAACATTGGAGTCTATGGGAGGGGGCTCCCGGTTTGGGGACACCGTTCTCATGAACCATAGGCAATAAAAATACCACACATGGTTCACATGGAGAGGGCCCCCTAAACCCCAACTGGTCCAAGTTTGGGACCTCCAGTACCTATTGTTCAGTGCGAGGTCTTATTGCAAGCATCGGGTGAGGCTGTGCTGCCTGTGCAGTTTTTTTAACCCCTTGGATCCCACACTAGCATGCATTGCACACTTCACTTGTATGGGTTATGCTTGGCAGGCTACACCTGGTAAGTGTGACAGGGTGTAGAATTCCTACTGGGGCTGGGACATGTGTACACCCCTGGCCAGTAGGCGGATGTGGTGGGGTGGCCAGTGGGCGGGCTCTGGGGAATGTTGGTGGTCAGACAGAGGTGCCCAGATCTAAAGCTGTGTAAGCTGTTGTGATGGCTGCCCTGCCAATCACTCTATTCATCACTGGAGCATGATAAACTGTGTTTACCATGCAGGAAGTCTCAGAGTGCTCCCTATTCATTCATCTGTGCGATTGAGGCTATAGAGAAAGGGACTGATAAATTTATGTCCTCAATCACTTTTGGCCAGGGGGGGGGGGGGGGCCAGGTAGGCTGCATGGGGCCCTGTGATTTCTAATAGCAGCCCTGCCTACATGGCTGTTAAATTGAGAGAAGCGGCTGTGTCTGTGCAGCTGCTGCGTTCCAATTCACATCAATAGAGCTGCCTGCACAGGAATGCACAGACACAGAATACCTGTGCATCCCCATGCAGGTAACACATGGCCGTCCATGGGTGTATGCTTTATTAACAAGGCCTTATAATTGACCTTTTCTTCCACTTTACCTTTAGTTCCTCTTACTGGTGACCATACATAGTGCACAGATAAGCGACAGTTAAACCCAAAGAGATAAACACTAATCAAATGGTTGTAATGGAAAAAAATCAACTGATGGCATTTTTATGCACCTGAATCACTTATGATCAATCTATATGTGCACAAACATGTTCCATAAGGCACAGAAACACTCTGCACGATCAATTTTGGTCATGCCAGTTTTGTCACTCTTGTTTTTTTTTTTTTTAATTGGACATGGATGGTTCAGTTTTATAACACTGTAAATGGCCACCATAATACAGATTGCCAGTGTGTGCTTAATTGTCAGGGTAGGGTGTGGTGACAGGTTCTCTTTTATACATAGAGTTCTATACATCAGATGAAATGAAGGAAGGGGAAAGAAAGGAAATGGAGGCAGGGGGGACAAAAAAGAAGAGAACACCTGGAATCTAAAACTACACTGCAATCTACTGTGATCTATCTCCATACTGATGTGGATGTACGATACATATAGAACGCTCTGCATAAATGGACAGTGCTATACAATTACCTTCAATAAAATAAATCATCCATAATGTAATCAATAGCTATACTGTCATCTTTATCTATACTGTAATCTATAGCTAGTCTGTAATCAATAACTACACTGTAATCTTTATACTGGATTCTAACTATACTGTAATCTGTAGTTATAATGTAATCTATAGCTATATTGTAATATGTTTACTGTAATCTATAAATATACTGCAATCTATAGCTATACTGTAGTCTTTATATTGTAATCTATGTATATTGTATCTATACTGCAATCAGAGACCCCAAAAAACAGATTTCTTATTCAAAGATATATATATATATATATATATATATATATATACCAATATTTACAATTTCTAATGGTGATTTCACATAAACTTATAAGGCAACACTATAGTTATACTGTAATATAAAAAGTAATATATACTGTAATCTATAGCTATACTATCTATAATGTGCTCTATAGCTATACTCACTATACGGTCATCTATAACTATACTGTATTCTATAATGTATATTCTATATATACTGTAATCCAGGGCTTGACAAATTTGCCTTGAATCTAGGAGCCAGCTAAAAAAGTTAGGAGCCAGTTTTTTATAGCGTAGTGTTGGGTTGTCAGCGCCTGGGGTAAGACAAGTAATTTGAGCCCCTAACCCTAACTTACTCACAGCAGAGCAGCCAGTCAATAACTCCACCGTTATATCAGGGTTATAGGCTGGCCAGAAAGAGTGACACTAAAAAATCTGTTATGGGGGAAATTCCTTATTATGCCGAATGCATCGTGACTGCGACATGTAAAATGCCCTCATGTGCTGCCTAATGGAGCTTAAGGGAGGCCAATGGTGGGTGGCAAAAACATGTCTCTACTGCACATTTTTACCACCCAACTTGCACATCTAAACAAAGCCTTAGTGACATTGTAAATAAAATACAAAAAAAAGGTGAAAAGTATTCCAGCGCTGCTGATCTTCTGCTGCCTCTTTGCACCCACTTCCTGCCTACATGCTTGTCCCCCACGGTGACTTTTCATTGGTCTGGTGGGTTTCCGGTCACCATGAAATACTGGAGCCCAGCTGCACAGAGTGTTAATTGTTGATGGTACACAGGGCTTTATCACAATTCTGTTGCTTAGAATAAAGGTCACATTTCTTGCGGTGTAACATCATTTGTCATATTATACCAAAACAAAATAAAAAATGGGCTAACTTATTCATTAAAGTGTATTTTTTCTAAAAAAAAATTGCGCTTGAAAGACCGCTGCGCAAATACCGTGTGACATAAAATATTGCAGCAACCACCATTTTATTCTCTAGGGTCTTTGCTAAAAAATAATATATAATGTTTGGGGGTTCCAAGTCATTTTCTAGCAGAAAACACTGGATCTTTAATTTTAAGCCACTAATGTGAGAAAGGGTTTAGCCTTTAGATGGTTAAACTTTCCTGATAACAGCCTGGAGATAATTGCTTTGAAAGAAGAAGATACATTGTTGTGTTTCTTCTTCTAACTCTCAACAAATATTCCCGGGCAGCCAGTCAAGTGTAACAGCTGTTAGATGAAGCCGTGAACGGCTCTCGGCTCTCGCTGAATCTGACACTGAATCTGCCTCACTGTTTTAACATGGGGAGAGAAGGAACGGCTGTCACTCGCCAGGACGCGATTTCTGGTCGCCATGGCGACCTGGCGCCCGGGGTTTGTCAAGGCCTGCTGTAATCTATAACTATGCTGTATTCTATAATGTATATTCTATATATACTGTAATCTATAACTATACTGTATTCTATAATGTATATTCTATATATACTGTAATCTATAACAATGCTGTATTCTATAATGTATATTCTATATATACTGTAATCTATAACTATACTGTATTCTATAATGTATATTCTATATATACTGTAATCTATAACTATGCTGTATTCTATAATGTATATTCTATATATACTGTAATCTATAACTATACTGTATTCTATAATGTATATTCTATATATACTGTAATCTATAACTATACTGTATTCTATAATGTATATTCTATATATACTGTAATCTATAACAATGCTGTATTCTATAATGTATATTCTATATATACTGTAATCTATAACTATACTGTATTCTATAATGTATATTCTATATATACTGTAATCTATACTGTCATCTATAACTATGCTGTATTCTATATATACTGTAATCTATAACTATGCTGTATTCTATAATGTATATTCTATATATACTGTAATCTATACTGTCATCTATAACTATGCTGTATTCTATACTGTCCTCTATAACTATACTGTATAATGTATATTCTATATATACTGTAATCTATAACTATGCTGTATTCTATAATGTATATTCTATATATACTGTAATCTATAGTCATCTATAACTATGCTGTATTCTATAATGTATAGTCTATATATACTGTAATCTATACTGTCATCTATAACTATGCTGTATTCTATAATGTATAGTCTATATATACTGTAATCTATAACTATACTGTATTCTATAATGTATATTCTATATATTCTGTAATCTACGTGATCTATACTGTAATCTATAACTATACTGTATTCTATAACATAATCTATATAGTAATATTATACCATAATATATATATATATATATATATACACACACTGTAATATGTATACTTTTATAGATCACACTATAACTATTACAATATAGATACCTATATTGTAATGTATACTGTAATATTTATACTATAATCTATATACAGGCGGTCCCCTAGTTACAAACATACGACTTACAAACGGAGGGAGACAACAGGAAGTGAGAGGAAATCTCCCCCTAGGAAGGGAAATTCACTCCTGTAAAAGTTATTATGGGAAAAGGGGTCTCCACTGATGCTTTATCACCAATCCTTGTTTCCACAACAACCCAAAATTTTCAAAATCCAATTATCATTGGGACAGGAAGTGAGGTGAAATCTTCTGAACAGAAACATAGACAGCAAAACACACATTACAGGGGTGTTACCCCTTCCCTATGCTATCCAAAAAGCTTAAAAATAGTTTTTTTGGCTGAAGCTACACTTAAAAAATGTACCTGTTCCGACTTACAAACAAATTCAACTTAAGAACAAACCTACAGACCCTATCTTGTTTGTAACCCGGGGACCGCCTGTATATACTGTACTCTACGTGATCTATACTGTAATATTTATACTGTAATCTAGAGCTATAGTGTATTCTATACTGTGATCTATAACTATAGTGTATTCTATTATATAACTATAGTGTATTCTATACTGTGATCTATAACTATAGTGTATTCTATTATATAACTATAGTGTATTCTATACTGTGATCTATAACTATAGTGTATTCTATTATATAATCTATAGTGTATTCTATACTGTGATCTATAACTATAGTGTATTCTATTATATAATCTATAGTGTATTCTATACTGTGATCTATAACTATAGTGTATTCTATTATATAACTATAGTGTATTCTATACTGTGATCTATAACTATAGTGTATTCTATTATATAATCTATAGTGTATTCTATACTGTGATCTATAACTATAGTGTATTCTATTATATAATCTATAGTGTATTCTATACTGTAATCTATAACTATAGTGTATTGTATTATATAATCTATATGGTATTATTTATACTGTAATCTATAATGATCTAGTTATACTGTACTCTATATCTATACTGTAGTGTATAGCTATACTGTAATCTCTATGTATAGTGAAGCATGTAACAATGTATAGTACACCGTGTAGTGTATGGTGGAATGCCTCTCCCCATGGCTGACCTCCATCGTCTCCCGTGTAATGGATGTGTGAGTGGAGAAGTTGTATGGACAATGTATCGGAGTGAAGTGTAACATTGTTCTAGGTGATCAGAAGCAGAGATCTGCCCAATCTCCCCATATTTGATACAATGAATGTAGCCCAGGGAGCCCCGATCTCACACACCAGCCCACGTTGCCTATAATAAAAGCCCTCTCGGCGCTGGCAGCCATGTGTTTTTTTCCCTTAGTGAAGCCGATGAGTCGGATGAAGTGGGGTGATCGCGGTGTTATTATGAGCCCCGGGAAGCCCCTCTAGAAGGTCCCCTCGCTCGGGCGCCATGCGTGTATCGCCATTTGGAGTTCGCTTCCCCCATCATTGTTGTGAAAGGCGCCATATGGCTTCCCCATGCTGTTCTCGTGCGTTTTAAATAAAGTCTTTATTGTTCCCCCATCTCCGGCTTGGCCTATAGAGGGCAGGCTGCAGAGACGCGGCTCGTCCTGTAGGGGTCAGTGTGGCGGGTTTGTGTATATCCTCCCGCCCTAGAACCAAACCCCTCCTTTGTGTCTTTGGCGCCGTTCCTATATAAAGAGGAGCAGACGAGCCCCCTCTTTTAATTATTTCTACATTTTTTACAACTTGCCTTTTTTTTGCCGCTTAAAGCGCTCTTAGTCGCCATGGACATGAAGAAGAGGCTCACCTTGGAGCTGAGGAACAGGAAGGCGGCTGAGGTAAGCGCCGTCCTGTGTGTGGGAAGGGGGATGCGTTGGTTGTTGGCGCTGGTTCGGAGCGGGCCATGGCTGGGGGCTGTGTTCTGGCGGGGTACATGAGGTGGCGGTGCTGGGAAGAAGCCGTGTGTGTGGCCGGCCATTCCACTTCCACAAAACACGTGGCTGCCTATAAACTCAGCTGAGCGGGCGGCCATGCCGGGGAGAGGGGGTGAGAGAGGCGGGCTCCTCCGGGGATAGCGGGCTCCCGCTCTTCTCCCCTCATACCTGAGGAGGGCACTGTGCCGGCTTCTACCCTCCACACACCGGCCTGTATCTTCTACACCCCGCAATTGTGTGCAGCCTCCTTCCCGCCTTGCCCCCCCTCCCCTCCGTGTGCTCTGACCGCCATGAGGGAGGGAGGGAGGGGGCAAGTAAGTTGTTTCTAATGGAGAATACTGATGCTAACATGTGCTGGGGAGGGAGCCTCCTCCATGCTGTGTCCTCCATGACACAGGCGGCCTGCCCTCCTTCCAACTCCGCACTCATCGCCCTCCACTGGGGGGGCTTTGTCACCCCCAGCCTGTTGCCGGCCTGATCACCAACAACTTTTTTCCCTTTCTGCTGCTTACAGGAAGCAAGAAAATGTGGGGACGGTTTATGATTGGCTACATCTAAAAGGAGATCGTTGGAAGGATTTAATTTTTCCCCCCATGTTTATGTAATGGTGGCTTCATTGGAACTGTTAAAGCATGGTTGATCTCTGCACTCTCTCCTTGTAGGAGTATGCACTGTAATGGAAGCCTCACATCAAGTATGGCTGCTACTGGGGAGGAGGGGAGGGGGGTTGGAGGCTGGAGATCTGCGCTTATACCGTCATAGCTTTTATTTCTTTATTGTTAATCCTACTTTTAGTGTACTGTAAGGCATTATGTAACCGAAATCTCCTTCAGATGGCCTAAGCTGCCGATCAGATGTTATGAATCAATCTGGGGGTATAGAGGTCCACATTTAGGTCATTCGTAGTAGGCAGGCGTGGAAACTGATTCCTTGTTTCCATTAGCCATAGCGAGACAGGGCTGCTTATTACACAGCTTTACGGTTTTTATTCAATCGTGGTGGTTTTCCTCATTTTTATTTATTTTTTTTGCTCTTTATTTATATTCTGCTGGTTGGGTTTTTGGTGGTTGGTTGTATTTTTTTTTTCCTGTGATTTGTTGCTATTTATTGGGGTTTTTGGTGTATGTATGTGTGTGTGTGTGTGTGTATGTGTATATATATATATATATATATATATATATATATATATATATATATATTATAGTGTGTATGTATAATATAATTTATAATGTGTGTGTGTGTGTGTATATATACATACACTTTTTTTATTTATTTTTTTCCCCCCAGTGATCCGTTTTTAATTTAGTAGTTTTACAATAGTGAGCGTTGTATGGCGTTACAATAGAGAAACCTTTTCAGCACCCAGGAACCCTTGAAATAGTTCTCTGGTATCGGGGGAACCCCTGTTAAATATGAAATCTACAACTCATGATACATTAGTGTGATGGTCAATGGGAAGAATGCTCCTTACACTTGTGGTCATTGGGGAGAATTACCCCTTACAGATAGCTAAAAAGACTAATGGTGTCATTGGGAATTTATCTGAGGTAGAAATTGACCGTTCAAGGAACCCCTAGCAACCTCTGGAGGAACCCTGGTTGAGAAACTACAATAGAGCAGTGGTCTCCAAACTGTGGCCCTGGGGCAGAATTGTATTTTTTTTTTTTTACACCCGCCCTTGAGGCAGACAGCAGAAGCCCCATCTGGGTTGCTGGCACATAGGGCTAGTTAGGCCTCATGTACAATGCTGTTGGTAAACGGATGTTTGGGAGCAGTTGGATGGTGTTTTTTTTTTTTTTTCAGCTGCCCCTGAACACTTGTTATCGTATCAGTACATATGTACACAGGGTCAGTTGTAGTTTCTAGGCAGTTGAGTTTAGAAGCAGTTTTTGGAACCCAAAAAAGCCTTCAGACAGACGTTCAGAGTAATTTGAAAAATGCCTGTAACAGCTTGTTAATGCTGCTAAACGATATGGCAATGTTGCAGGTGTTTTCATTTTAAAAAAGCTTCTAGATCTAAAGGCTCAACAGCCATTTTTAAGCATCGGCTTCTAGCTGTAAAAAAAAATCGTTCAGGGCAGGTTTAAAAAGCGCCCATGTACATGAAGCCTGAATTTTAGGGAGATAGTGGGGAGATTTAGTAAAACTGGAGCGTGCAAAAAACTGGTGCAGCTCTAAGGAGAAACAAATCAGTTTCCAGGTTTTATTTTCGAAGCTTAATTGAACAAGCTGAAGTTAGAAGCTGGTTACTATGCAAGGCTGCACCAGATTTTCAGTGCAGTAAGGGCTCATTCACACCTGATGCCTAGACAAGGCAAAATGTTTTTTTCTATGGTTCTAGTCAATGGCACTGCATGCAGCAACTTTTTCCATGCAATGGGTTCCAATGCACACCCCTGCATTGCTGCACCTAACTATACAGCCCAATTTGCATGCTGACTTGCCATCCAAGTGATGTGACGTCATGCTGACCACTTTGGAGGTTTTCATTGTGGGGACGGTCAAGCTGAAGTAGAGATTTAAATCGGAAGTCTCCAGTTTCTAGACTAATGTAGTAATTTGAAAAATAACCACAGGTATTTGGCAGTTCTGGTTGCCTGCATGCAACACCTGCGATTGGTTGCTTAAGTTAAGTGTAAATATAGGCACACCTTAATTTTTTCTGACATGGACATGTGAATATAGCCTTCACCCTAGGTGTGCATTTTATAAGAACTTTGTGTATGGGGTTTGTGTGTAATCTGTAGGTAACATATGAAAGCTGCCATTGCTGACCCTCCCATAATGCTAGTTGCCTGTCTGAGCTACTGACCTGAACCAAATATGCAACAAGTGGTGTCAGAATTTGTTTACAGGTCACTGACTCTAAACAGCATAATTTGTTTACAAAGTTTTTAATCTTCCAGAACACTAAGCCCCTTTTCACACTTTTCGACTTGGCCTGCAACTTGGGACTGCAAAGTGCACGACAAGTCATTCCCAATTTCCAATGATTACCGCTCATATCTGTATAACTTTGAAGTTGTGTTTGCTTCAAAGTAGTCCCTGCATTACTTTGGCCCAACTTTGATGCAACTTGAGGTCCATAGACTCCAATGTTAAACCATCAAAATCGCATGCAAAGCGTGCCGGAATAGATGCGATTTCTGTGCGACTTTGTAATATTTTTTTATTGTGCCATAGTTGCAACAAAGTCGGACCAGTCGTACTCCGAAATCGTGCCGCAAGAGTGACGGCCTAAGGCTCCATGCACACGGGTCGCTTTTCCACCTCCCCTGAACATTTTATCTTGACAGCTAAAAAAACTGCACCAAACATCCGTTTTGCCGTGTTCGCGTCTTACTTTAAAAAAAACAACTTTTTTCTTTTTAATGGAAACGCTCCTAGACGCGAGTAGGCGCATTTAGTGTTTTTGCTTTCAGCGTCTGAAACGCCAGTAAACTCGGTGTCTGAACCCATTTTTGGGCATTTAACCACTTCCTTACCGGGCCATTTCTGACACTCCTCTCCTACATGTAAAAATCATCATCTTTTTGCTAGAAAAATACTCAGAACCCCCAAACATTATATATGTTTCATAAAAAGATCGTTTTTCTACTACTAAAAATGTACATCCTCTCCTCACAGTCTTTACCGGGCCATTCCTTCACCAATTTACGGGTTTTTACCCAAGTCTGTGGCTCAAATGACCGCAAAGTCTGCGACTTTCGTTTTTGTGATTTACGCGGATGAGCGCAGATCCTCGCAAAGGTAATTTTTCTTTTTTCAACAAAAAAAATTTCATTCTGCGCTTGTGCCGTTTTGCCTACAAACCACGTCAAAAAAATCGACAGTTCTATTTTACAAGTCCCCTCCACCTTTTCGCTGGGCACACGTACCTCGGAATCCGGCAGTGAGAACGCCGTGC
>BLSH010533448.1:676405-700106 GCA_018402905.1 Glandirana rugosa | reverse complement strand
AAAAAATTTCCGATCCCAGCCTTTCCAGCCGTGATCACGGCTTTGTTTACAAAAGCCGGGCCGGGCGTGACGTCATAACATCGCGCCCGGTCCTCCGAGGGTCATAGAGATGACTGGTGACCAGATGGTCATCAGTCATCTCCCTGACGACACTCCAGCGGCGACGGATCTCTTCTCCCTGCCGCCGATCGTACGGGCGGCACGGGAGAAGCACCGAATGGCGGCGGGAGGGGGGGGACGTCCCCTCCCGCTGCCTACAAGAACGATCAAGCGGCTGAACTGCCGCTATGATCGTTCTTGTGGTGTACAAAATCGCCAGCTGGAAAAAATGATATCTGAATGGTGCCTCTAGCTGCTGGCACCATTCAGATATTAACCCTCAAAGTCTAGGACGTCCATGGACGTCCACCCGGCGGGAAGTGGTTAAAGAACAGCCTCTTAACACAACTGCCTAAACTGTAAATGAGCCTGTGTACATGTACACATAAGAACATTTGTGTTCAGGGGCATTGAAATAAATGCCGAAACTCCTAAACGTCCATTTACGGCATCCCATGTGCATGGAGCCTAAAGGGTTTTTTGTCAATTCAAATTTTACATGAAGGTGAACTAAGCCTTTTTGTAGGTGTAATTTGTTGGACAAAACAGACATTGAGTATTGCTTTACTTGCTGTGCAGACTTCAGTAGCTGATAAAAAAAAAATATATATATATATATATATATATATATATATATATATATATATATATATATATATATATATTCATACTGTAAAACAGTACTGTAGTTAAACTTGCTTGAACTAAGTTTACCAAAGTGTTTAGGTTTACTTACTTTGTCACAGAAACTGCTACTGTGCTCGCTCATATGCAGCATGTGTATATGGTCTGTTGGGAACTTGTATACTTCAGGATATTGTAAACATGAGCAAGTAGGTGTTGTGGACATTTTACATGTCATAGTTTAGTTGACTTGGTAGCAATGCTGTGGTGACAGTTGCTTTAGTGTAGTCATACTAGTGTTCTGTCTGTTTAGGAACTAGGAATTGGGATCTGGCCGTTCATAAAATGGTATTGGGACACTGCCTCTGCATGAATATATGGTTTGGCGATGCCTGATCTCTGCCCAACCCATAGAGGGGAGGAATCTCATTAGACTGGACTGACTGCATTACTACACTTATTTGTAAAGCCTGTTCTAGAACTGCTTAAGAGCTATTTTTTGTTTTGTAAAATGATTTGCTGTAAAATAAACGTACAAGAATTGTTTGATATGTTGCTCAATCAACATTGCTTACATATACTGTGATTTTTAAATATTTAAGCGCACACATTTACAATTACTTTTTTTTTTTTTTGTATAGGTTAAAGAGATGGTTTTGGATAACTGCCGCTCAGATGATGGCAAAATTACAGGCCTCACACCAGACTTCGTGAACTTGGAGTTCCTGAGCATGATAAATATTAACTTATTATCGGTGTTCAATCTTCCAAACCTTGGGAAATTAAAGAAGGTTAGTTATGGTTTGAAACTCCTTTTTAAACAGTGAATGTGGAAATGCCTTGGATATTCCGGCTGTTCAAACTAGGAAAGATCAGGCTGCTCCTAGTGAGGTCCTAACACCCCTACATGTTTGGGGTGAAAAAACAAGTTTTACAGTGTCTGAATTTTCTTCCCTGCCAGCTTGTCTCTCAAAATGTGAAGGAAATATTAATTTTACCATGCATAGGCATGTCAGTTCTTCATTTTTAGAAGTGCTTCCAACATGCATTTTTACAGTGTGGTTTTTGGATTATTGCTTTTTTTTTTTTTTTTTTTTTTTTTTTTTTTTTTTTTTTTTTTACTGCTCTCTTGAATTGTCTGTCCATTAAAATCTTATCTTTCCCCCAGTTGGAACTCAGTGACAACCGGATTTCTGGAGGTTTAGAGGTTCTTGCAGAGAAAACGCCAAACCTAACACACTTGAACCTCAGTGGAAATAAAATTAAGGACATTAACACTCTTGAGCCACTGGTGAGTTTAGTTTTTATTTTTGCTTTTTAATTTAACAGCTTTTAAAGGGTTACAGTAAATATTTAGGCCCCTTCATATAAAGGTGTTGCATTAGCACACATCGCGATAAAGCTGGCCAATTTTACTGAGCACTTGGCCATCATATACAAATATTCCTTTGGTTTTCCCTGACTTAAATAGTGTACCGGTAGTGCAACGTGTGCAAGACCTCAATCAATGCGCTGCATCTTTCTGTGATTAAGCCCTTGTTCACATTGCAGCGATTTGGCATGCCAAATCTGCGGCAATGGAACTGTCCTAATCGGTGCGATGCTGCACTTACAGTGCCGCACAGATTTCCAAAAGTAGCTTATGTACTACTTTTGGCGACTTTTACATTGACATCTGTGCAGCAACCTGCACAGTTGTCTCTGAAATCGGGATGGACACTCGCACGATTTCAATCCCGCAGTCAGTGCGAACTCAGGGCTTAAACTCACAAAGGGGCTCCTTTTTGACATGACTGGATGTGAAAATGAGACTAAATGTGTAAAACTGGTTTCATCTGAATCAAAGCAAAAATTTCTATACATCTGTAGTATTTTAGGCCAGCCATACCTGGATAAAAATGAATCTGCTTCGGCAGGGACTGGACAAATTTCAATCCATGTATGGGCAGACTGATGTACCCAAGTTGATTGATGGATTGACTTTGCTACAATTAGCCTGTCCAAATTTTATACACAGTTACTGCCTGCAGCTTAGCTGCTATCAGTAAGCACTGTATTCTGTTGGCCTAGCATGATCCCTGCGCCCCCCGCTGGTAGAATACAATAGTGCAGTGGGAGGCATCCCTGTGTTTTCATAGTGGCTGTAGCCTGCCTTTGAAAGCAGTTATGTAGATTTGCTTGGGACTGGGATAACTAAAATGGGGATGTGAGCATTTTAAATCTATAAAATGTGCTTGTGCAAGCAGGTTGACTTCTTGCTACAAAAACTGTACCTTGCACTGGTTTTTATTCACAACAGTATAAACCTGAAGTGAAGAGGCTGTCATTTGACACCGCACTACTTTGGCCTATGGTTCTGGACTTTTGTTCAGTTAATGTCATGTTTCTGATATTCACCCATTTCACTCTGTTTACAGAAAAAACTGACTCATTTAATGAGTTTAGACCTGTTCAACTGTGAAGTGACCATGCTGAATAACTACAGAGAGAGTGTATTTGCATTGCTGCCTCAGCTTACTTACCTTGATGGCTTTGATGCTGATGACCAGGAAGCTCCAGATTCTGACCCAGAACCAGATGGAGAAGATGCAGATGAAAATGGAGAAGGTTAGCTTTGCTAAATTTAGTATTTTCCTCTTCATAGCAGCCATCAGAGTGGCACTTGTGACAAGTTTAAATGGTGTCATGCAGGTGGTTCACTAAAGGATTTTCTTCCATGTGCAGAAAAAAAGTTGGATTCAACACACGTTTTAAGATTGACGCGTTGGCACTGTCTAGTTTGTGCTATGCCTCCCAGGGATGTGGGATAGTGGGTTGTCTAAAGTTTGTGCTTCCCTGTTCTGTCTTTGGAGAGGGGGGGGGGTTATTTTAACCCCCCCCCCCACACTATAGCTAAAAGCGTTAAGCACTTTCTAATTATCACTATGGCCTATGCAGGCACAATAACTGCCATTGCTTGGTTTCAGAAATTACCTTTTTTAAAAGGTTAAAATTGTGACCATACATCTTTGTGATTTGGGGAGTGGTGTTGCAGGACATTGTTCAGACACATGGTGTGCCTGTATCCCATATTATGTTCGACCAGAGGCAAGATACAGGCCTGTGCTTGAGCAGGGGGGTGTGTGTTAAATAGGCAGGCTAGTAGGGAGGGGTTGTGCATCAGAAGCAGGCAGTGACTGGTTGGGGGTGTGGTGGCTGAACAGACTACCTAATAGTCATGCTGTCTGCAGTGTCATGTACCCCTGAATGGCCAGCCAAATGCTGAAAAGTGACAGTTCAAACAAACCAGCTTTTTGTTTTGTCAGTTCTGAGCACAGAAGAAAGGGGACTGTTGGGGTCAACCACGTACTTCAGATGAAGTACATGAAAAGGAGACTACATAATTTATAAAATGCATGAAGACACAGGAAAAATTGCTTACACTTACAATGATTTTGTAAACTGGTCAGTAAAGAGGTCATCTGTTGAACCTACCAGCTAGGAATACAGCAACTATTGGCCCTTACACTGTAAGGATTGTATTGGCAGTGGCTTTATACTCTAGTTGCTATAGCAGCTGTGAGTGTTCCCAGCTGACTGAGCAGCTGTAAATTTGCCGGGTCACTACCACGAGTGTGGCAAAATTAGTAAATTCTTTTTAAACTGCATATATACATGCTTTGGGTGTTCCTACATGCAAAACGATTGTACAATACATTTAGTATTGCTGTTCGCAACGGAATGAGGAACATAATTCTAGGCCCCTTATTTATGGTTAACTTAGACCCCTTTCACACGGGGGCGCTTTACAGATGCGATTTAGCTAAAAATAGTGGCTGTAAAGCGCCTCAAATCTCTCCCCATCCACCCCAATGTGAAAACCAGAGTGCTTTCACACTGGGGCGGTACGCTTGCAGGATGTTACAATAGTCCTGCAAGCAGCATCTTTGGGGCAGTGTGGTGATATACCGCTCCTCCACCGCCCCTGCCCATTGAAAACAATGGGGCAGTGCTTCTAAAGTGCAGATCGCTGACACTTTTAACCCCTTGTGGGGGTTTAAAAGTGCACCCCTCCTGCCACCGTAGCACCGCTTATAACAGCGGTAAATCCCTGCTGAAACTAGCGAGGATTTACTGCTACCGCCCCCAGTGTGAAAGTACCTTAAATGATTTGTAAAAGCTTTTAATAGTCTATGAACCATTTTGGGTATGGTTTGTGGTTTCAAATGGTAAACATGTCAACTCATAAACTGCACACCCATCTTTTCTCAATACAACCTATTTTCCACTCTAACTCTCTGCATAAAATGGCATTGAATTGTAATCCCACTCTCTGCAATGTGGGACATAGTTAATGAAGTATTCACAGGTATGTTTTTGCAAAGTGAAATATACAAGAAAGGGATGCTGAGATCAGGGTTTTGTTCAAGTCTGTGGCTTTACCATGCTGGTTCTAAAAAGGCAGCTAAACCATATGAATACTTATGTCCCTGGATGCTGAACATACAAGATTATTTTAATGTAAAACAGCCCTTAGGTCTGCCCTAAATAGATGGCTGCATGCTTACATTTTTCCTGCTTAAGGATATTAAAGGATGGCTGAGTGAAATGGTTTCATGCTAACCTGAGGTGCTTGGTAGGAAGCTTTGTACAGAAGGCTGTATATTGCTATAAAAATATATGCATTTACAATAAAGCCCTTTTTCTTTTTGTATCGACCCTTGTAGATGGAGAGGATGATGAAGATGAGGAAGAACTTGATGAAGATGAACTTGATGAGGAGGATGAAGATGGAGTGGATGATGAGGTACATTTCTTACTGGATAAATTGCCTTGCTTGGAAATGGTGCAAATTTTTTCTTGCTAACTTGTTCATATTACAGGAGGATGTGGAAGAGGAGGAGGAAGGAGAAGAGGAAGAGGATGAAGATGATGGTATGTTAATTGAGGGTAAAAGGGGTAAAACTGGAGCATGTATTACATTTATGCCCTACTGTTGGATGGACATAGTGGTGTGCTTGTTGGTACTTTTGTCTTGGTTCTTAAAGCAATATTGGACCCAAAAGCAGAAATGTGTTATATCGCAGCCTAACATCTGATTGGTAAGCTGCAATATGTAACATTGCTTTTGGGTTTAATAACTTTTAGGGGTATGCTATAAAGTTGTTTCTGAATATGGGTTCCATGTTTGCCTACATGCTAATGTCTTTTCAAAAAAACACATAGCAGTTTGTAGCTGTGGGGGTACTGGCTTTGGTTTGGGTTTCTGTCCATGAAGTGCAAAATATTAACCTGGTGCAAGAAATCATGGTTTGCATATCAACTGGTAATTTTTTGGACACGTTAAATCCTTATCTAATTCTAATACTTCTGTTTTTGCAGATGTACCCCAGGGAGAAAAACGAAAAAGGGATTTGGAAGATGAAGGAGATGAAGACTTTGATGAGGAGGAGGAAGATGATGAATAAAATACAAAAGGCTACTGGATCTTTTTATATGGACTGTCTGGGCTGGCCACCAGTGCATGTGACAGTGTCTGCTGATGGGTCACTGTATACCGCTGTTCACCGCCACCCTGTTCAACTTTTTTGTTTCCCTTTTTGTGTAGATGTGTAGGGTTGAGAGATGAGACTATTGTGGTCTGAATGAAACTTTTGTTTGCCGCTTTATATTTAAAGATGGCCATCTGAGCTATTCGCGGTGTCAGATCGTAGGACGCCCTCCACTCCCTTACCCCATTTTTTTTTTTTAACCCTCTTACCCTGGAATTTTCTGTGAAAGTTCTGTGGTTCCTCTGATCTGTGAATGGTGCACGGCTGTTTAAATCTGAGGATGATTCCAAAGACAGTCTCCCTCCCTCTATCCTGCATCCTTTTTGTGTTAGTCATGCCTTAATGTCAATGTGTTCTGCTTTATCTCCCAGATACATGTATATGATTAACATTTGCGTATTTTGGCAATAAGATTTCCATTGAAATTGTAAAATTACAATATTTGTCTTTTCAACAGTTTGAATTACTTCCCACCTGACACATTTGATGTGGTGGTTAATACTGCTGAAACCTTATAAATATAAAACCACAAATCATTCAAGGTAGTGAGTTTTTCTGGTTCTGAGAGCTGGAATTGGAAAGGATCAGTCCAGAACAAAGGCCATTTATTTTTTTAAAGAGTGATAAGTGTTGCTTTGAACAACCAGATTTTCTGTACAGAAGTGATCAGTTTTCTAGGTAGTTGTAACAGCTTAAAGCGTTGGCTTTCTGTTTCTTTTGCAAGGTCACTGAATGATGTGCCTGTTGTAAGGAATTCTGTCCCAGTGCAACCGATGCCCTATTTCTTAAATATTCCATACCTTTAAATACGTTGCTTTAGCTAGCAATGGCCCTTCTAAAGCAAAGAGATGGATCAGCGGTGTCCTATTTAAACATTTGTTTTTATTTTTTTTTTTCCTGTGTACATGACCATAAAGTGTTGGTTGCAAGAGTTTCATTGCTTATTAGCAGTGTTGTGCTGACTTGGCCCTTGTAAGTCCTGGTACAAGAGGGTCTCATGGCTTTCACAATGCTATAAAGTAGCAGTTTCACATGATTACTGTTCTCTGGCCATTTGGGGTTGTGGGAATCACTTTGGGTAGGAAATTTAAAAAATCTTTTGACCTATGAAATACCCCTGTTTTTTTGTATCTAGTTGTTGCAGAAAGCCTTTTTAATAAAAAAAAAAATATTTTGGGGTTTTTAGATTGCTTGTCTTATTACTGGGATTTAATTAATTAGTGGGGGAATCTGTAAAATGTTAGAATTGAGAAACTTTTTTTCCTCCTGAAGTTTTTTTTTTTTTTCTCTAAAGCTACTGAAGTGCATTTTGCTTTAGGCTTTTTATGCTAAAATCTACCTTTTTGTGGTTTTACATCACCTCAGTTGGGTAATTGAGGGAAGATCTGCTTCTAGGAAGAATGGTGGTGTCTTGTTAAAATACTGCACTATTCGGTTAATGAACTATAAAGAGAATATTTACAATACATCCTGTGCTGGCGAGCATGTGTACAGGAAGGCATTTCAAGAACTGTCTGAAATTAATGCCTATATGGGTAGCCGTATTCTCAGCTTCAGTACATATGGGATCATGTCGGTTTGACATTTCAATAAAGGTAACCAGATTGTGTTGAAGGGCCATCCCTCACTGCCCTGAACACAACTATCAGCCTGCATGCTAAAATGGCCTGTATTTGGCAATCTGAGCTGCTGTGACCTAGGCCGAAGCTTGGTAAATTTGAATGCATCTGCATGTACTTCCATCTGCTGGATCTTTGTGGTTGAGATTATGTAAATTTCTGCTTTGGTCAACTAACTTGCCTTGCTATTAGCCCAAAAGCCTGTCCATTGCATTGTACAGTAGTAAGGTGTGAAAGCCCAGAAGTAAGGCGTGAAAAAGCCCAAGTTCTTTTGAGCTTGGCTCTTGAAGCCTTCATTTAAGCTAAAACCTTTTCTAGCTTTGGCTAGAATGAGGGGGTTAGAACATCTGCTTGCTCTTTAATGTGATATGTCCTAGTTCAGGGAAAAGGACTCTTGTGGCTTGTTACGAACATGACAAAGCAAGAGCAAAATCAATGGGCTTGTTCACACTAGCTTTGCTTTTTAAAAAGCAATCATTATTCAGATCTCTTTAGAATGCATTTGATGGTGAGGAGACCTTGTATCACCTCGTTATCTTTAATCTGAACCTGCCCTAGCACACAAGGTTCATATGGTTGCTCTGTTCACTTAAAAGGGTTGCCACTAGTAGCACCCAATGAAGTGAGGTTTATATTCCTGCTGCAGCTAAAGGGGATATAGGGTATCTACTGCCCCAAACCACTAGTGTGAACAAAAACAATGTTGGTGAATGGAACAATTAAGGCTGTGGTGAGGTAGCATAAAAGGAAAACTGAAAATCTTGCCACTAAAGCATGGAGATACCATGCTGCCTGCAAACAAAAGGTATTTACATTCTTGTTTTGCCACATCTCAATGACCTCATTCACTTATGAGCAATTGTGGAAACCATTTTTGGCCCCTTTAGCCATGAATGCCTTCATAACTGCCAGTGACTAGAAGGGGTATAGCATAACCTACAGAGCTAGTATTTAATGGCTTCCTGTCCAGCTTATAGTTAAATGGTGTCCAAGTGGAAGCTGACCACTTCCCAGTCATGTTCCTCACACATATGATCTGTTACCTGCTGTGTCCAAAGGGCACAGTGGACAATGGATCATTGTACTGGGCTGGTACCATTTGATTGCTGTGATAACCAATCACGTGAGTTGTACACAATGATTGGTTTCCTTTCATAGGCATTTGTTGTGAACTATTGTGTTCTGGGATTGGTTACAATGGCCACATGGTACAGACATGACTAATCAGTGCAGCTTGTACCATGTGATGGCTGTGACCAATTACAGCTTCACAATAGTATACAAATACCATTCATCATAAACAATAGCTTATGATGATCACTGGTATAGGCAATTGTAGTGTGGCAAGTCCTAATCACTTTCCCAGGGTATTAGTGTAACTTTGTACTGCTCTGACAGCATATAAAAATTGTTAAAATTGCCTCCTACTTAATACCTTGGCTGTCTGCTTTCCAAAAAGTGTAATTTGAGGGGTATTTTGTATTGTCCTGGCATTTTAAGGCCTTAAGAATAGGCAATCCATACATCAGGACAGATCGATTTTCTAATATAAATACCATAGTTTGTAGACTCCTGTGTTCCCTACATGCACACTGATTTAGATTATTTTTACAAAAGAAATCTAGCAGAATAAATTTTGTTCTACACTTGGGAAAATTTGCAAAAATTTTATAACAAACCTTACCTTTTTTTTTTTTTTTTTTTTGCCGCAGCGTGACCATGGCAAAGTGGCTCGTTATCACAAACGGCGGCTGCAATAACGAACTAGCATTGTGAGTGCACTCAATGTGTCCGGGTGGCCAGGGAGCAGGTAGGGTGGACTCCATCTCTGCCAGCTACCCGTGATGGCCCCTCTGCAGTGATTGAATGAATCTCTGTTCTGACAGAGGGGGAAGGGCTGTGATCACAGGCTTCCCGTATATGGAAGCTGTGATTACTCCCCTCCCCTGCCAGTCCAGGCCCCATACAGTTAGAACACGCCTAGGGAACACATTCAACCCTTAAAGCGCCCCTCCAGGTTAACACCTTCCCTGCCAATGGCATTTACACAATCAGTGCATTGAAGCATCCCAAATGCTCTATGCTCAGTTGGGCTATGAACACATGTAAATTGCATGCATTCCTGCAGTAATGGAATATGCTCAGGCACATAAACCTGCACTGTTTCAATGCACATGTTAAAGGGTAACTCCACTTTTGTGGGGGGAGAATATAGTGTATAAAATTGTCAAGTCATTTTAGGGCTTGACAAATTTGCTTTGAATCATCTAGGAGCCAGTTTTTTTTTTTAGCATGGTCACGCCTGGTCTAAGGCAAGGCACTTACATCAGTGTTATAGGCTGGCTAGGAAGAGTGATACTAAAACCCTGTTATGGGGTAAACTCCTTATTATATGTAATGCATCATGACTGCGGTGTGTAAAACGCCCTCATCTGCTGCCTAATGGAGCTAAAGGGTGCCTGGTGGCAAAAACCATGTCTCTACTGCACATTTTTACCACCCAACTGCACATCTAAATGAAGCCTTAGTGACACTTTAAATAAAATAGGTGAAAAGTATTCCAGTGCTGCTGATCTTATGCTGCCTCTTTAAAGCCACTTCCTGACTACATGTGTGTCCCCCATGGTGACTTTTCATTGCTCTGATGGGTTTGTGGTCACCATGAAAATGCTGGAGCCCAGCTGTACATAGAGTGGTAATTGTTGCTGGTACACAGGGCTTTATCACAATTTTGTTGCTTAGCATAAGGGTCATGATTCTTGCGGTATAACATCCATCTTTCACATTATACATAAAAGGGCTAACTTTATGGTTTAGTGGGTTTTTTAAATTTTATTCATTAAAGTGTTTTTTCCCCAAAGAATTGCGTTTGAAAGACTGCTGCGCAAATACCGTGTGCTATGAAATATTGCAACAACCACCATTTTATTTTCATAGGGTCTGCTAAAAAATATGTTTGAGGGTTCTTAATCATTTTCTAGCAAAAAATATATATATTTTTTTAAACTTGTAAGTCTCAACTGTCAGAAAAGGTTAAGTCTTTATGGTTACACTGACCTCCTCTGCTGACCGGA
Source organism: Glandirana rugosa (assembly GCA_018402905.1). NCBI lineage: Eukaryota > Metazoa > Chordata > Amphibia > Anura > Ranidae > Glandirana > Glandirana rugosa. Next base: position 689,159 of record BLSH010533448.1, on the reverse strand, counting down.
GTTCATTCCTTAGATAAAAGAAGGAAAATATACTTTATTTATAGTTAAAGAAAAACAAAAATCAGAGCTGCTGTCAGATTGAGCAGAGAACGGCTTGCTGAATCGGAGATGCTGTTTAAGATGGTGAGGGGAGAGAAGGATTGGCTTGCTGCTCGCCAGGATGCAATTACTGGTCGCCATGGCGGCCTGGCGCCTGGGGATTGTCGAGCCCTGTTGTAATTGAATGTTATTAAAAATTACCTTTCCATTGCAATCTGTAGTTTTATATAAAATGCAATATTGCTACCTGGAGATGTACAGATTGCCCTCAAACATTTCCTGCTTTTGTGATTGGCTCACCAATTTTCCCAGAAGTCCTCCCTAAGATACAGATCAGATTTCAGGCATTCCCTGCAACAAAAATAATTTTCTGTGAGATGCTCCTCAATAGGAATTACATCTAAAGGGATGCAGGCACAGCAGCTGATTGATGATTAGGAAACAACTTCCTTTAGACTCACTTTCCCACTTGGACAAACACACAGGGATTTCTGGGAAATCCTTGTTGCGTACATAATCACCCAGAGGGGAATGCTTTTTTTTCTCAATAAAAGTGGAGTTACACTTTAACCCCTTGCTGATCGGCAATTGACGGCGACAAGGTGGCTGGTGAGCGCAAATCGCCATCATACGACGGCGGCCGCGAGACCGAGCCTAGTGAGCGCGCCGCCGGAAGCGCGCCCGCTCGCTCACTGTGTTCGGGGAGGACCAGGGAGCGGATGCGGCGGCTTCGATTGCCGCCGGCTACCCGCGATGGCCCCCCGGAGCGAAGGAACGGAGGTCCGTGTATGTAATCACAGACCTCAGTTCTGTGAAGGGGGAAGGGCTGTGATCCCAGCCTTCCTGTATACAGAGGCTGTGACCACTTCCCTTCCCCAGCTAGGGCAGTCCCCCCACAGTTAGAACACGCCCAGGGAACACTGTTAACCCTTACAGCGCCCCCTGCAGGTTAACCCCTTCACTGCCAATGGCATTTACACAGTAATCAGTGCATTTTTATAGCACTGATCGCTGTATAAATGCCAATGGTCCCAAAAAAGTTTCAAAATGGTCCGACATGTCCGCTGAAATATCGCAGTACCGCTAAAAATCGCAGATCGCCGCCATTACTAGTAAAAAAAAAAAAACCCAAAAATGAATTCTCATCATCCGTAAACGTGACCACTTTTGCGCAAACCAATCAATGAACGCCGATTGCAATTTTTTTTTTTTTAGCACAAATCTGAGGAAGAATATAAATCGGCCAAAACCGATGAAAAAAAAATGTTTTTATATATTTTTTTTTTGGATTTGTATGTTAGCAAAAAGTAAGAAATTTGGGTTTTTTTGCAAAATTGTCGCTCTTGTTTATAGCGGCGATCAGAAATGATGCAGCGGTGATCAAATACCACCAAAAGAAAGCTCTATTTGTGGGGAAAAAAGGGTGCAAATTTCGTTTGGGTACAACGTCGCACGACCGCGCAATTGTCAGTTAAAGCGACGCAGTGCCGAATCGCAAAAAGCTGGAAATCCTTCCGGGGCTGAAGTGGTTAAGGAAAGGTGCAGGGGATTTTTCCAGCAAAAAACATGAACAGTAGCTTCTACTTGGCAGGCTGGAAACTGAACCCTAACTTTTTCAGTGTTATACCATTGTTACCACTGACGAGGTTTGTAAAAGTGGCATGTAACATTTTTATAATCTTTTAACATTTAAATGACTACTTATGCACTTCCCATTCCAGTGTTTGCATACGTTTTATTCATAAAGTTAAACAAAGTTTTTGCTGTTTACAGCCCATTGGCTTAATATGGGGTAACTAATAAACGCCCATAGCAAGCATTCAGCTATCATGTTCCCTCACACGGTTGTAGAAAATATTTTTAAAAGCAGATTGGTTGTGCTCCAGTTGAGATAGTTTGTCTCAAATGCTTTTTATTCTCCCTCCCAAGGTTTGATTTTGGTTGTACAGGCAGTCCCCGGGTTACAAACAAGTTGGGGACTGTAGGTTTATTATTAAGTTGAATTTGTAAGTCGGAATAGGTCCATTTTGTTAAGTGTAGCTTCAGCCAAAAAAACTATTTTTAAGCTTTTTGGATAGAATATGGAAGGTTTAACACCCCTGTAATGTTTGTTTTGCTGTCTATATTTCTGTTCAGAAGATTTCACCTCACTTCCTGTCCCAATGATAATTGGATTTTAAAATTTTTGTGTTGTGGAAACAAGTCTTGGTGATAAAGCTTCAGTGGAGACACCTTTTTCCCAGAATAACTCTTACAGGAGTGAATTTCCCTTCCTAGGGGGAGATTTCCTCTCACTTCCTGTTGTCTCCCTCCGTTTGTAAGTAGGAGTCATTTGTAAGTCGGATGTTTGTAACTAGGGGACTGCCTGTATAGGCTGTTAGGACTTGAGGTTTTTCTTGATACCAAGGGCTACAGGAAACCATATAAACATTGTTTTCTGGTCACAATTAGTACATGCCCTGAAAGTTACTATGGGTGGGAAACTTTTACTGCCTGTATAGGCTGTTAGGACTTGAGGCTTTTCTTGATACCAAGGGCTACAGGAAACCTTATAAACAGTGTTTTCTGGTCCCAATTAGTGCATGCCCTTAAAGTTACTATGGGTGGGAAACTTTTTTGAATTTTAGCTTTGAACTTGTCTATATAGTAAGCAATGTAAATTTATAATGTTGCAGTTCTTGTCCCTGTTGGGAGTTGAAACGTTATGCACTACTGTGTATGGACTCAGTTTACACCAGACAATAGTGCTTTGTGCGAATGGCTTATTGCCAGGCCAGAGAATTATCTGAGGACTTGGCATGCAAGGTTCTGTAAAAGTTATGGTCGCACTGATACTGGGATCAGTGCTGATATGAAGCATTATGCAAATGCTCGAATACATACATCCTATACCTTTTTGCGCTATGATTTGAGCCAATATAAAATGAATGGGTTCAAATGGCACTGAAAAGAATCACGTGATTTGAACAGGATTCCGGTCAATACTTTGCCAGTGATGGTAGTTTCTCCTGACTCCACTCTGTCAGATAGCTGTTGCAGGTCCATACAAAGGGATTGCATGTCCTGCTTGTGATTCTTCCAGGCATTGGAAGATAGCCTGGCTATCTGCATTGGTAGGAAGGGCCCTAATCGGGGTCTGCCAGTTAGATGGCAGGCTTGGGAGTTGGAGAATCCCACAAATGTAGAAACTGGTCACTGCTGTCTAAGCTGGAGGGAGAGCTGTGTGTTGCTGATGGTGTGGGTTGTAAAGTAGGTGCTGACGGAGAGGTCCTGTCTGCTGTTCCCATCACCGCCATCTTGGAACGTCCTGGGACTTGTGAGTTGGAGGAAGTTTTTGGGAAGAATCCCTGTATCTCTGGCTTCTTCACATGAGAGTCCATAGGTTATTTCCTCTGATTAGTGCTCACAGTAGGGGTGGCAGTGCAAGAATCCATCGGGATGCAGGGTGAGACAGGAGCTTGGCCTGAACATATCCTCACGCCACCATGTCTGAACCATGCCCCTGCTCTTCTTTCCAATGCAGTTTGAACCCATTTATTTTGTAAGGCCTCCAAACGCACCTCAAAGGTAACTGTAATTGGTATCGGTGAGTACTTGAGCATCGGTATTCATACTCACTGATAAGTTGTTGTTTTTTTTTTTTTTTTTATCTGTGCATCCCTAGTAAAATTACCTTCAGGTTTCTTTTGTCTCCAAGCATTGATTTAGCACTGTTAAGATGTGCCAGAGAGTGCTTTTTTACTTTTTCTAAGCGTGAGAAAGGTTAGAGCCAGGATTGCAGTCAAACCCTTGCAAGTAGTATGCACTGCACCATATGGTATGCCTAGTAATTATTAAATGCTTTGCTTTTGTGCATAGGGGTATCTGGCAGATCAGGTCCCACTCTTTTGTAGGGTAACTCTGAAATTTGCATCAATGATCGGTGTTACTGGCTTGATAACTAACCATTACATGGTTTATCTGTTGCCACAACAGACTTGTGTACATTGAAAAAAATACTTTCGCGTTTGCGAAGTTGGTATATCAAATCTACCTCCCCTTTAGGGTTTTTGTTTGCTTTCAAGTGAAGTGATATGCCGATTTAAAATTTTACCACAGCTAGTACCAGAAGCATCATTTCTGTGTCATAATAAACTTAACAAGTCTCAAATGCTACCATATATCTCCTTAAATCTCAATTAGTTTTTTTTTTTTTTTTTTTAAGTCTTGGATTTCTTCTGTCTTTCTGTGGTGTGGCTGTGGTAGAAAAGTCTTCGAACCCTGTTTCTCTTATGTTCATTGACAGACGCAGCCTCTATTCATGACACATGGGTTTATGCACATCCTACTAGGAGTAGACTAGGCAAAAGAAAAAAAAAAGCAAGCTGGCCCCTCCCAGGGGGCCGTCCTCACTCAGCATAAAACCCCCCCAGCTCTGCATAGCATATCCGTTTCTTTATGCCTAGTGCAAGGAGTTAGACCTGGTTCCCTGCTGGGATCTGCGGTTCCTCATTTTTCTTCATTTTGCTTTTTTTTTCAAGCTATCTGATGAAGACTGCGATCAAGTAGCTGGCTGGGGCATAGAGGACATCTCGAATCCTGAAATATCCCCAGCATGGCCGACCGATGCGAGCTACCCTTAGCTTTAGCGGGGTCCGCCGCATCGTACCCACAGGATTGCACAGTGTATGGGCTGCAGGTGCTCCCCTGAGACCTTGCCGGTACCTGTGTGTCGCAGCCTTGGACCTGCTCCTCATGCTGTCAAAGATGTCTGTTTTTGCAATCATTATCAGGCAGTTGCTGGGGTTGCGGTGTTGGTCGGGTGACCACACGTCCAAAAAGGGGCTCACGGACCTTCCTTTTCAAAGCACAATTGGATGACGACATTAAGGATTTCACCAGGGGGAAGAGTGCCTTTCCTCCTCTCAAGCTTCTACCGCGGCTCCTGCGCAGGATGTAAGCAGAAGGAATCCAGACAATCCTGGTGGCTCCGGATTGGCCTTGGCGCCCTTGGTACGCCGACGTGGTGCGGATGGTAACGGACGTTCCCTGGTGGCTCCCGCTTCGCGGAGATCTGCTGTCGCAGGGACCCATCCTGCACCCTGCTTTACCCTCGCTGGCTTTGACGGCTTGGCTATTGAGTCCCAGGTGCTGAGGGATAGGGGTGTCTCTGACTCCATGATCTCTACCATGTTTAAGACGCGTAAGTGTACTTCGCGCCGATATGTTATAGCACCTGGAAGGATTATATTGCCTGGTGTGAGGTGGGGGGGTTGGAACCCCTGCTCTTTCTCTATATCCCGGGTGCTGGCCTTCTTGCAGCAAGGCCTGGATACCAAATTGGTTTTGAGTACACTCAAGGGTCAGTTTTCGGCTCTGGCTATTCCTTTCAATGTCCTTTAGCTACGCATTCTTTGATACATACATTTGTAGAGGGTGTACATCATGTAGCTCCTCAGGTATGGTCGCCGCTGGCACCGTGGGATTTAAAGTTAGTACTTCCGTACTGCAAAAACCGCCATATGAGAAAATCAGGGATATTCCCTTACAATTGCTGTTCCAAAAAGGGTGTCTGAGTTGGCGGCTTTGTCATGTAGGTTTCCCTACTTGGTCCTTCACAAGGATAAGGCAGTACTGCGCCCTTTCCCTTCGTTACTACTGAAGGTGGTTTCCCCTTTTCACATTGAGGGCATTGTTCTCCTGTTCTCCCTTCATTGTGTCCACACTCGTCTCATACCAAGGAGATTGCTTTGCACTCCTTGGATGTGGCAAGGGCTCTGCGGGTGTATTTATCGGCTACAGCTTCTTTTCGGAAGTCTGATGCTTTGTTTGTACTGATGGAAGGACGACGCAAAGGTTTGGCGGCCTCATCAGCTACTATATCCCGTTGGATCAGACAGACTGTGACCCGTGCGTATACTGTTCGGGGCTAAGAATCCCCTTTTCCAGTCACAGCTCATTACACCAGGGTGATTAGCACTTCCTGGGTTTTCAGACACCAAGCCTCTGTGTCTCAGTGTGCAAGGCGGCTACATGGGCCTTGGTGCACACTTTTGTTGAAATTTTACAAGGTGTTGTGTCAGCATCCGCGAATGCTGCTTCTGGCCGCAAAGTTTTGCAGGCGGCGGTATAGGCGCAGCTGGCGCCTCCTGAGAGGAGTCTGTTGGGTACAGTTGTTATTGCTGGCCCACCCCTCTTGTTTGACACTGCTTTGGGACGTCCCCATGTGTCATGAATAGAGGCTGCGTCTGTCAATGAACGTAAGAGAAAATAGGATTTTTATTAAGAACTTACCGTAAAATCCTTTTCTCTGAGTTCATTGACAGACGCAGCACCCACCCCTCTGTGTTGCGTTTGTACGGCTTGTTACGAACTGATATGCTATGCAGAGCTGGGGGGCTTTTATGCTGAGTGAGGATGGCCCCCTGAGAGTGGCCAGCTTGCTTTTTTTTTCTTTTTGCCTAGTCTACTCCTAGTAGGATGTGCATAAACCCATGTGTCATGAATAGAGGCTGCATCTGTCAATGAACTCAGAGAAAAGGATTTTACGGTAAGTTCTTAATAAAATCCTATTTTTTTAAAACATTCCTTCCCTGTTCCTCCTGTGTAGCTTGTATAGCCTGCAAAAAAACAAAATCTGTCCTATGCAGAATCTGAATGGGGGGTAGGAATGTTTTTAATAGTTATTTAGGTATTCCTTTCATTTTAAGACCTTGCGTACAGATGTCATATCCTTGAAAGATTGATCTGCCTTCAGAGGACATTTGACAGATGTTATAACTGCTCCTTAATGCCTGTTTTATGTTCTTAAGTCCTGCATTGGTATGCTGCAATTTTGTGCACTGTGCACCATTCAGTTATATGGGTCATGTTCAGTGGGAGGTAATGCCTGCTGAACACAATAGCAGGGATCATTTTATAGTGGCTTAGGGTGGCTCCACTAAATGGAGAGGCATTCTTGGGCAGCAGCATTGTGAAACTTAGTTAACAGGGTGATTGCAAGCGCCAACAGGATAAACAAGAAATGGTGGTAAAAAAAAACAGTACTTCTGATCCACAGCATACAGGATGATATATCAAATCAGGACCAGGAAATGAAGGGTTAAACGGATCACTACTGAAGGCAAAGGAAGCTTCTGTCTTGAGTGAAGTCAGCTCAAAAGGTCATGTGGAGGAAGGAAGCAGAGAGAAGCGCCACTCAGTAACATGATTTTATTATCCATAGAACACTTACATGTAAAAAAGGAAGTAACAGCTCCTCAAGATGTACTGTAGATTAGCCTCTCTGGTGAACCAACATGCTGAAAGTGTGAGGGGGAGACAGTCCTGTGGAGACCCTAAGTCAAAGCTGGCTGCCTGTGCTGTGTTTCCGGGAGGGACCAGCTTTGGCCGCACCGCTGCATGTGTAATGACGTCACTCAAGGGTCAGGAACACAACACGTTTCCGAGCATGTGCGAACTCCGTACGGAGCAAGCGCGCTCCTTTATCAAGTGTGTAAATGAGAGGAAAGGGAGAAGACTAAATAGGGGCAGGCCATGGGTGGGGACCGCTCGTAAACGTCTCATGTAGCCAGTCACTGAGCTTGTCTAAACCAGCTGTCTGTTGCAGACCTTGTCAGGGGCTGATGTGTGAAACGCAGTGTGTGTACACCGCCTATGCTGTGTCAACCAAAATAAAAAGTGCTTGTCTGGACCAGTTGTCTGTTGCAGACTGTGTCAATACAGGGGCTGATGTGTGTAAAGCAGTGTGTGTACACCGCCTATGCTGTGTCAACCAAAAAGTCCCCAAGAGGGGAGGGGGTGGGGAAACTAAGGGAAAAAGGAATAAATGTATACATACACACACACACACATATATATATATATATATATATATATATTACACATACATGTGTATGTATGTATATATATATATATATGTATGTATATATATATATATATATATATATACATGTTAATTGAATCTGGGTAATAGAATATTAAAATAAATTATTATTTAAAATATAACATACATTTTAAAAATGGAGACTCATAAAAGTACATATATATTTGGCAAGCTAGGGACCCTAACTGATTATTGTAGGCTGAAAAAAGGAAAGGAGTTTTCCCTATCTGGTCATAGGGTGGGCATTTTAGTATGATAACAATCACCTATGGAGTGTATGAGTGTGTATGGAGATATGTGAGTTATGAATACAGAGGTTAATTACCCAATGTTAATAACACTATGATCCAGGGGTATACCAAACTATTGGCAAATTAAATATGAGGTAATTATATGCATGGGGCTGCTTGGGAGTCAGCCCCAAGGAAAGTAATGTTCCTATACTGATGGGGATGTTTCAGATGATAGTATGGATGTCTGATTCCTCATTCAAACCATTGGGCACCAAGGAATAGATCCAGAAGGTCTCGCACTCACAGAGCCGTGAGAATCGCTCAGCCTCAGAGAGGGTCTGGGGTACAGCTTCAATCACCCAAACTGACAGTCCCTCAGTGGACCTATTGTGGTGTTCCAGAAAGTGTCTGGGGGCAGTATTTTGGTCGCACCCTTCCTCAATGAAGCGACGGTGTTTACCAAATCGCTGCCTGAGAGGGCGAATGATGCGACCAACATATAATAGTTGGTAGGGACATGTGAGACAATACACCACATAGTCTGTGGAACAGTTATAGAACTGCTCCAAGGTGTAAGTTACTCCTCTATACGTAAAGTTTTTTTGATCATGTTGAACATATGCGCAAGTCTTGCAAAGTGCTTTACGACATCTGTACATTCCTTTAATGGGGATAAGGCATAAGGGGTTCCGAGATTTATGATCTTTCAGTTTGCTGGGGGCTAGTTTGTTCTTAAGTGTAGGCGCCCTCCTGTATGTAACTTTGGATCCGTTCCCTAGAATAGTGTTTAAGTGTGGATCCCATAGAAGGATACTCCAATGTTTTTGGAGGATATGTTCCATTTTATTGTATTTGGCATGGAATCTGATCACGAACTGGACTGGCGCATTTTCTGAGTTTTTCTTAGCTGGGGGTACTTTCCTAGGCAGATACATGGTGTAAGCTGGATTAACAAACTCATCTGGATATGCCTTTTCTAGGAATTTTTGTTTAACCACTTCAGCCCCGGAAGGATTTCCCACTTTAGGACCAGAGCACTTTTTACGATTCGGCACTGCGTCGCTTTAACTGACAATTGCGTGGTCGTGCGACGTTGTACCCAAACAAAATTTGCGTAATTTTTTTCCCCACAAATAGAGCTTTCTTTTGGTGGTATTTGATCCCCTCTGTGTCATTTCTGATCGCTGCTATAAACAAAAGAGCGACAATTTTGCAAAAAACCCAAATTTCTTACTTTTTGCTAAAATACAAATAAAAAAAAATATAAAAAAACATTTTTTTCCATCGGTTTTGGCCGATTTATATTCTTCCTCATATTTTTGGTAAAATAAATCGCAATCGGCGTTTATTGATTGGTTTGCGCAAAAGTTGCCGCGTTTACGGATGATGAGAATTCATTTCTGGGGTTTTTATTTTTTTTCATTTTTTACTAGTAATGTCGGCGATCTGTGATTTTTAGCGGTACTGCGATATTGCAGCGGACATGTCGGACCATTTTGACACTTTTTTGGGACCATTGGCATTTATACAGTGATCAGTGCTATAAAAATGCACTCATTACTGTGTAAATGCCATTGGCAGTGAAGGGGTTAACCTGGAGGGGGCGCTCTAAGGGTTAACTGTGTTCCCTGGGCGTGTTCTAACTGTGTGTGGGCTGGCCTGGCTGGGGGAAGGGAGTGATCACGGCTTCCATATACAGGAAGCCTGTGATCACAGCCCTTCCCCCTCTAACAGAACAGAGATCCGTGTTTACTTACACGGACCTCCGTTCTTTCACTGCGGGGGGAGGCCATTGCGGGTAGCCGGCGGCAATCGAGTCCGCCCTACCCGCTCCCTGACCCCACCCACAACACAGTGAGCGCGCGCCTCCAGTGGCGCACGCGCGCTCACAGTGAGGGATATCGCAGCCACCATCATATGACGGCAGTTTGCGATATCGAGCCACTCTGTCGCTGTCAGACTGCGGTCGGCAAGTGGTTAAGAAGCCTGCTTTGTGCAATATAGTCTTGATCCCTGGTACAGTTGTGTCTCAGCCTACAGAACTGTCCTTTGGGGATATTTTTAATCCAGAGGGGGTGATGGCAGCTCCTATAATGTAAATAGGAGTTGCCAGCAGTGGGCTTGGTGTAATATCATGCAAAAATATTGCTCCCATCATGGCCTAGCTCCAGGTCTAAGAATGCTAGGGTGTCCAGGTTCCAAACATGGGTGAACGAAAGCCCTAAATCATTGTTGTAGCTTACGAAATCCTCAACCAGGGGTAGGGTGGCCATCCCAAATAATGACAATATCATCTATATATCTGCCATAAAAAATTAGATGTTTAGCATAGGGGTTATTTTTCCAGATATGGCCATTTTCCCAAAGGCCCGTGGTGAGATTAGCGTAAGAGGGTGCAAAGTTGGCACCCATAGCAGTGCCATGGATCTGCAGGTAAAACTCCTGTTAAATGAAAATAGTTATGGGTAAGGCAAAAAAGGGTTGCATCCAGGATGAACTGTGACTGTTTGGAGTGATGTGTGGTATCTTGAAGCAAAAAATGCTGTACTGCCGTGAGGCCTATTTGATGGACGTATATAGCAGCCCTCTTGCCAAGTAAGGGGACCCAGATTCAATTAACGTGTGTGTATATGTATATATATATATATATATATATATATGTTTTATTTTTATATATAGCCTTGGGGTAAGGCTTGAGTGCTGGCACCTGAAGAACACTGAAGTGCTGCTCACCTTTCCTAATTGTTGTATTAGACCCATGTGAGCAAGCACCAGATCAACAGGAGGAATCCACAGAACGATGGCTATGGCAGGCTCCTTTTCTTACTCAGAGGAAGATGCAGCCAAGATTTTCACAGCTAAAAAGGGCTCCCGTGATTTTTTGACACAGGATACTTCGGTGCAGCTTTCAAGGAGGCTGGAGAAGTTATCACGAAAGTCGATCACTACGGAGCTACATGAGGTAACGTTGGCTGAATACTTCAGATTGCAACATATACCTAGGGGCTTATGGGTCAGACTGATCCCCACGCTTTTTGCACAGAATCAGGACTTTAACCACTTCCTTACTGGGCACTTAAACCCCCCTCCTGCCCAGACCAATTTTTGGCTTTCAGCGCTGTCGCATTTTGAATGAGAATTGCGCGTTCATGCGATGTTGTACCCAAACTAAATTTATATCATTTTTTTCCCACAAATAGAGTTTTTTTGGTGGTATTTGATCCCCTCTGCGTCAATTCTGATCGCTGCTATAAACAAACAATGTTTTTTCCTTTTTGCTATAATAAATATCCAAAAAAAAAATGTAAAAATAAAAATGATTCAACAGTTTTGGCCGATATATATTCTACATATTTTTGGTAAAAAAAAAATCGCAATCGGCGTATATTGACACTTTTTTGGGACCAATGACATTTATACAGCGATCAGAAATTTAAATGTCCACTGATTACTGTATAAATGTCATTGGCAGTGAAGGGGTTAACCTGCAGGGGGCAGTGAAGGGGTTAACAATGTTCCCTGGCTGTGTTCTAACTGTGGGGGGGGCGGGGCTGGTTGGGACATAACAGATCTAACTGATCCCAGTAACAGGGATCAGTAGATCTGGTATGTCCCCTGTCACAGAATGGAGAACCGCCAGGAGTGCGCACATAGCCAGGACGTCCATGGACGTCCACCCGGCATTTCAGATCCGCGCTGGAGCCGTACTTTGGCTATAGCGCGGATCTGGACGGGTTAAGACAAAATTTATGCAGATCATCAACAAATGTTCTTTTGATATTATGACTTTGACTGTACAATATTTACAAATGGAACGTGTCTCCTTCACTAAACAAATTGCGGAGGTTGAGACTCAACTGACGGATCTATTGGGACAAGAAGAAAAATCAGACTGAGAAATTGATACCTTTTAGGAAGGATGTGGAATCACGTAAGAGGACAAAATTGGAACGTGATAAGGAAGATTATACTAATGACAGAGTGTATAACTGGGCTGATCCCAACTTCCAACGGTTTGGTACTCAGAGGCTGGGACAAAGACACCGGTATAAGACATTTCATACCTCTTCCTCCTCTGTGATATCATCAGCTTCATCTAATATTAATGACCCTGGTTTTTTGGAAGGAGGTATACAGGACTCCCCGGAAGACGAGGAGGGGGGGGGGGCAGGAAGGTGTAGGAGAACCAACGAGGAGTGACTACACGCAGGATGAGACAACGCAGACCGTAATGGACAATGTGGTACTTAATATTTCATCTGTTCAATTGTCGGACACTGAGATTGATGTGTTGAATAGAGGGTTAGGCTTTTGTCCAAAAGAACATATAGGCAAGTTTATTTTTAAGCAAGATCTGTACAGATTTTATAGAAAGTTACGTCTTAAAGCTTTTTCTACAAAACCTACTGCTTTATATCCTGATCCACCTTTGTTGTCTATTAACCACTTGCTGACCGCCGATCGGCATTTGACGGCGGCAAAGTGGCTCGTTCCCGCAAATCGCCGTCATACGACGGCGGCTGCGGGAACGAGTTTAGTGAGCGCGCGCGTGCCGCCGGAGGCGCGCCCGCGCGCTCACTGTGTAACAGGTAATGCCAGACGCAACAGAGTAGGACGC
>BLSH010533448.1:639662-665064 GCA_018402905.1 Glandirana rugosa | reverse complement strand
TGTATACTGTGTCCTGTGATGCTGAGCTGTATACTGTGTCCTGTGATGCTGAGCTGTATACTGTGTCCTGTGATGCTGAGCTGTATACTGTGTCCTGTGATGCTGAGCTGTATACTGTGTCCTGTGATGCTGATCTGTATACTGTGTCCTGTGATGCTGAGCTGTATACTTTGTCCTGTGATGCTGAGCTGTATACTCCTGACACAATATGTGGAATACAGGGGACGGAGTGGGTGGATTCTATAAGGGGCGGGGCTTATTAAAAGTAGGAGGGGTCAAAGGGAAGGGCGGGGCCTGGCGCCCCCCCATCCAAAAACTTCACCAGCCGCCACTGATGGTGATATATTACTACACAGCCTTGCGGAGTTTGGGTGGCTGGTAAACTGGACGATAAACTTTCTTCTTCTGATGCAGAGAATTGTTCTTTTTTTTGGGTGGGGGGGGGGGGCACTTATAGACCCATAAAAAAAACTTTACAGCAAAAGATCCTAGGAATCGTATCGAGGCTGAGATGATTGTTGGCGTTTGTTCATGTTCCAGCTGTTCAGTGTCAAAGCGTAATAAGAACCTTATCAACCATTCCAATAGTGAAGTGGGTTCGCTGGTATTTCTTCACCCTGTAGAACTCTTTCTTAGCTCAATGAAACAGACTCTCGCAGTCAATTTACATCCCCAACAAAGTGAGAGACTCCCTCTTGTGGTGAACATGGCACCACAATTTGTTGAATTATCTTCCAATCACCATCCCCCTTTGGAACACGATTACAACAGATGCCAGTCAAGAAGGTTGGGGTGCCCACATTCAGGACTTTGCAGTGCAGGGTTGTTGGACATTCCAATCAGATGGTATAGATATGAATTTTGGAGCAGCATCATGTCCATCTTGACATTGTCCTCTTGATTCAGGGGTTGAAGGTCCTACTCCAAATGAACAATTAGGTAGCTTATGTTAAAAGGCAGGGTGGAACCAGGAGCCAAACACTGTTGAAAGAGATGCAACCAATCATCCTGTGGGCTGAGCAGCATCTCCACTTTTACAATTTGAGAGCTATTTATCAACCAGTAACCCAGAATGTCATGGTGCCATGGGACTCCTTAAGCTGGGAGTTTATTTCCAACAATGAGTAGGTGCTCAACCAGGAAGTGTATGACCAAATGAGGTGCAGGTGGGGGACACCAAGAATAGATCTAGCAGCAATGTCCTTGAATGGGAAATCACCCAGATTCCTATCCAGGACTCTATTTTAATCTGTGGAAAGAGCAGATTTCCTTAACTATCCATGACCATTCCAATTGAGGTATATACTTCCACCAACTACTCTAATTGCCAGTTTTTTTGCCAAATAGAAGGTGCAGGGCTTCACAATAGTAACAATCATTTCCTATTGGCTGAGGAGGACATGGTTTGTAAACTTGCTACAACTCAGTCTGGAACCTCCTGTTCCTCTGCTGGATATCTCGAACCTTTTGATACATATCATTTTATTACATAATAATTTGTATTTATAGGTGTGCAGCATGGCAAACCAAGTCAGGCATTGCCCTGCGGACATGCACCTGTCCATGCGCTTCATTTCTTACTCACAAGGTAAAATATATCTTTTGTAGCATTATTATATTGGAATTCAAGCTCGCAGAAACTCCTTCCCAGTAAGCAGACCAGTGGGGTCCGTGGGAGATGGACAGACTGCGAGCCAGAGAGCGTGGCCACTGAATCTTCAATTTTATAGTTACCACCTTTATACCATGCAATGGCTCTATGTGCTGAGATAAGCCATATACTATTTATAGGACGATTAAGTTGTGATTTATATTAGATTCACAGTTTAATACTGACAGGCATGTCATGTTTGATACACCCTTTTTTATATTGTTATATGGAGATATGGCCACCCTTCCTGTATATTTATTGCAGCACTAAAGTATGATGGGCTGCTATAAAGGAATACAGATTTTTTTTCTGTGTTTTTCTTTCAGCCTACTTTACCAACATCATTAGTAGGAAAGAGATCCTCCTGTGTGTGGGTTTCCTTTCCTCGTTATTGCTGAATAACACAGGTAGGACATATTATCTACACCAATATAAGTACATGAATATTTTATATATACATTTTTACAGGCTTTATGAGATCACTTTCTATACAGCATAGTTATTTGCAATTGCAGGTCCTTATCCATTTGGCCTCGGTGCTTCTGTTGCCTATCGCTTTCTCTCTTAAATAGGAATTTGAGTACATTTTGCAACTCTAATGCCTCGTACACACGGTTCGACGGTCCTATACAACAGGTCGTACGAACGACCGTTGTATGCGGAATCAATCGTTAGTACACGCGATTGGAACTGCCGACGTACGACGGTCGTACAACAGGAGTTGTATGAGCAAACTAGAAAACATGGTAGTACCAACAATCGGTCTTACGACCATTGTATCATGTGTACAGAGAAGTTGGTCCAACAAGTTGTATTGTGCAAAACACGCATGCTCAGAAGTCAGGAACGGCCAGACACTAATTACATGCACATGAACTTTCTCTTTATACTTTCATAAAACGACACTACGTTCAGCTTGGTCGTACGATCATGTAGTGCATGTCAGTATGCTAGATACAACAGCCAACATACGATTTGGTCCGTTCGGTCGTACGACCGTCGAACCGTGTGCACGAGGCTTAAGTCATGATCTTTAACCACTTAAGGACCAGAAGGATTTCCCACGTTAGGACCAGAGCACTTTTTGCGATTTGGCACTGCGTCGCTTTAACTAACAATTGACATTTATACAGCGATCAGAAATTTAAATATCCACTGATTACTGTATAAATGTAATTGGCAGTGAAGGGGTTAACCTGTAGGGGGTGATCTAGGGGTTAACTGTGTTCCCTAGGTGTGAGGGGGCTGGACTGCCTGGGCCATAAGAAATCTAACTGATGCCAGTGACAGGGATCAGTAGATCTCTCACATGCTCCATGACAGAGTGGGGAACCGCCGTGTTTACATCAGCGGTTCCCCTTTCTTCCTCTCCGCTAGGCAATCGCGGCTCACCGGCGGAGACCGAGTCCGCCCGAGCCGTGGCCACACTTCTGCAGAGTGCAGCGGGCATGAGAGCTACATCGCATGCGCGAGCCACCGTTTATAGACAGCGATTCGTGGGACAGCGCCACTCTGCAGCAGTAAAGGTACGCGAGCTGCTCGGGAACCAGTTAAGATGCATGGAGTGGTAATATCTGAGCCACGGTCTCCATTTTATGTCCTGTGTCTTGTTTGGTTTTAAGCTCAATATGGAATGTTTATTTCTACACCATTGGAATATTTGGAAGTGTTTGAACCATTGCATGTTTTTCATGTACCTATATACTGTAGTATAATTATGTGGTGTCTGATTGCTGATTCTCTATATTTATATCATAGATGTATGATCAATCTCCAAACACCCCTGAGGAAAGAGGTTCACACTCTGAAACGCGTCGCGTGGGGGAGGATCATACCCACTACTGTTCCTTTGTTGGTGTAATTTTAGCAAAATAATGTACATTCCATAGAAAAATGTTTTTATTTGTGTTTTTCAATAAAAATACCAATTTTAATATAAATTATGTTATATATGTAGTGCTTTAAAAGTTTAAACCCAAGGGGAATGCAATTACGTCTCAAACCTTCTAATACAGGGCAAGGTTCTTCATGCATGGCCCAGCAGATTACACATAATGGCCTGGAGATTGAAAGGCAAAATGTAGTTTAGGTTACTCTTAGAATGTAGCTTCTATGTTGTTAAGGTCTAGAAAGTTGAGCAGAAGTAGGACTTACCATAAGATTTGGTCAAAAAATGATGAGAGGAACAAGTGGAATCCAGTGTGTCCAACACCACATGTGCTGGGATTCCCTCAAATTGGTCTAGACAAAGGCGTAAGTTCCAGTACACTTACGGTTCAAATTTCAGCAATCTTGGCCCCTACAGATATTAGGTGGGTGGTGAATCCATTAGTGGCCTAGTTCATCAAAGTAAGCATCAAGATCAAGCCACCTAGGAAGCTTTCCTTTCCCAAATAGAACCACTCAGTAGTTCTGGAAACTCTTTCTCAGCCTCCCTTCTATCCATCAGAAGCAGCTTGTGAACTTTGAACAGTGTTTTCCTTGTGGCCATAACATCAGCTAAAAGGGTCTCTGAGAGTCACACTTTCAGCTATAAAGAACCCTCATCCAGTGCTTTTCCCAGATAGTGTGGCTTTGAACCATTGTCAGTATTTATCCCAAAAGCGGTATCTCCTTTCTTTATCAGAGCGCTTACATGTGTGACAAGCAGTGCCCTGGCACTGGCCAAAGGCAACATACTTCTCTTTCATGGGGGTCTTCACTACGTGGGTGAGGCCTACATGTATTGCGTCATGGGCACCATATTTGTCTGTGGAATTGGTACACAGGACACACGGCTAGGATACCTATTGGATCAGTATCTGCTCAATAGGTGTGCTAAGTGTGGCTTCACTGATGCGGTTTCCCCTGGCAACTCTCTATGTCCTTGCTGCAAGACATCTGACCTGCAGGCATTGAACCTATTCTTAGATTCCTTATTGGGGACCCACGGCCTTGCTTAAATTTTTACACTTTCAGTTCAGCCATTGAGAGTTTTGTCTCTCTCATGAAGAATGCCTTATCTCAGAAATCCTCAAAAGAGCATCCCACTCTTCTCGTTCTGATGAGTAGACCCCTGAAGCTGCAAAGGTAATTTCTCCTGACACAGACTCTCAAGCAGGGACAAGGTGGTGTCAGCCACAAATATGACACAGGAGAAAGAATTGGTATCGGCCCTCATTAAGATTAACATAATGAAAGGATTTGAACTCCTCTTGACCCCCGTCAATCCGCAGTGGAGCAGTTATCTCCCTTGGGACCCCAGAGCTCTTCCCTGAAAAAGTACACTCACACACAGCTGTCTCTCTGGAAAAAAGCTACACATTATTTCCCAGGTTTCTCTTTTATAGCCAGAAAAAAATAGGAATTACAGACGCCTTATAAGGGTCTTTACACTAGTTTCACTTTCCACACGTAATATCAGGGAACCAGAAACTGGACAAATGAAACTAGCTTCATGCATATTAAAGGGGTCTTAGCATACATTTATGTGTAATAGGAAGCATACATAATCCTACAAAATGGAGACACTTAGGTTATACATATTCCTACAATCCCCTCTTAGGTCACGCATGTGACCTTATGCCCGAGCTACTGGTTGGTACCTGGGACCATTAGTGTGCCTCTTGCCAAGGGGTTGATACCACATAGTTTTAGTGATGGTGGCGTGAATAAGTTTCTGTATTAGGCCTTGAATGCAGGGGATGCAACAACAACCACACAGAGTTCCGGCACTAGGGTGTTGTGTGTGTGTGTGTGTGTGTGGTTTCTGCATTATCTTGGACTAATGATCCATACTGGCAGGAATACAGTCAGAGCCAGCAGGATTAGGAGACAAAATGCCTTCCCAGAAGTCTGTGGTGCAGGTAATTTTTTTCCGGGAATTTTCCACCTGTTTGACTCGCTGTTCGAGGACTTATACCACCTGTTTCGCCTCTCTTGTCTTTATCTTGCTTCTTGGGTGCTTTGTTCACCCTCTTCACACGACTGGCGTGGATCCAGGACTGTGAGCTTTCCACCAGGATAGCTGTTCTGGTCACCGCGATCACCCTTGTGGGAGGTCCAAAAGGGTATTCTTGCTTCTTATTTCGGTTCAAATGTTGGACCACCACAGTATCTCCCACCTGGAAAGAATGGGTTGGTTCCTGTAAAGAAAGAGGAGATGTGCGAGCGACATTTCTTTCAACTTTGTCCAGAGTTTCAATAAGTCTTCTCACATATTCCCCCTGGATTAGATCTAGGTCCCCTCTTTCTACCATAAGTGGCCGTCTGGCCCATGGAGTGGGGAATGGCCTACCCATTAAAACCTCAAAAGGGGAGTAACCTGTCTTCTTGGAGGGGGTCTTTCTTACCTCGGCCAGAACTGCTGGGAGGACCTTCTTCCAATCTGTCCTATTCATCCTTTCCACTATACCTGAACTTTGGGGGTGATAAGGTATGTGAAACTTCCATTTTTACAACTGTTTGGGCATCTTCTTTTGTGGTTACAAAGACCTCAGGCCATCGTGAAAACATATCCACGATCACCAAAAGGTACTCCTGTCTCTTACCCACCTTTGGCATATGTGTAAAGTCTATCTGTAGGTGAGTGAACGGTGTTGTTGGGTATATCAGGTGTTCATGTTTTGCCCTCTGTGGGTTGTTGGGGTTGTTTCTGATACATGTGATACATCTGGAGACATATGCCTTGACAAGGGAGGGGAGGCCTGGAATATAGAAATCGCAATCCAAAAGTTCACATGTAGTCTGCCATCCTCTATGTCCCACCCCATGGTACTGTGAAATAAAGAGTGGTGTACTGGCAACAGGAATGCATGGTCTCCCCTCTTGGCAGGTAAGTCCAGAATTAGGGCTTATCTGCACACCAGCGTTGTTCCAATCTCGGATATCTGTGTCCGTGGCATATGTCTGTAAGTCTTGCAATGTTTGGTCTAGAAGTGGCATCTCTGGCGTGAGCAATGGCATTTGGGTGGTTGCATTTTGAGTGGATGCGGCTTCCTTTACTGCTCTATCTGCTAGGGCATTTCCTTTGGCTATATCAGTCTGCTTGCCTGTGTGTGCCCTGCAATGTAAAATGGCAATAGACCTTGGTAGCTGTATAGCTTTTTATTAGTTCTTTAAAATATGCACATCTTGTTCTTCAAAGAGCTGGCAAGCTCTTGTGAGGGCTATCAGTTCTGCAGCCTGGGCTGACCGGTAAGGAATTGGTTTTGCCTCTAGAATTTTGACTGGTAATTGTACAACAGCATATCCTGCATGATGGAGGATCATGTGCATCTGGAAGGGCCACAGAAGACATGTCCTGTCTTGGGGATGTGTCCTGATGGATGAGATCCAAACAATCATGTTGTGGAACAATCTCATCCTGTTCTCCTTTTAAACATTGAGGATTGGGGCTGGGCCTGAGGTAGGAGAAGCATATTTTATCTTTAGCTTAGTGTTGGAGAGTAGTATGACCTTATAACCACTAAGCCTTTGGGCCGACATATGTTGGGTGTGTAAAATGGTATCCTGCCCCAGAGTGAATGATGGGGCCATTTCCACCACCATCGCACAGGGTGCCAAAGCTCTGAGACACGCAGGCATGCCTTGAACCTGTACTGGAACCATCTTTGAGAAAAAAGCAACAGGGCGGAGCTTGCCTCCATGTTCCTGAGCTAGGACTCCCGCCATCATTTTACAGTTGTCCCTGGCAAATAAGTGGAACATCTTGACATAATCAGGCAGGCCTAGACTAGACGCCGTTACCATAGCACTAATCAAATACACAAAAGCATTACACATATCCTCTGACCATTTTACACAATCTGGCATATCAGAACCTGTGGCTTGTCTCAGGAGATTGTCGTAGTAGGAACAATCAGGTATTCATTGGCGGCAGTAACCAATCATGCCAATGAAAGTAAGCATGTCCTTCTTGGTCAGTGGGCGGGGCAGACCCATGAGAGCAGCAGCTCTCTTGTGACTGACTTTACTTTCTCCTTTTGTGAGGACAAAACCAAGGTACTTGTTTCCTGACACCACTGCAATTTCTTTCTAGACACTTTGTGACCACTTTCAAATAACCAGTTTATGAGTTCCACACTGTGCTCCTGTCTGGCTGCCTGATTTGAACTACAGAGGATGAGGTCATCCAGTACTGTAGTAGGACCAAACCATGACGGGAAGTCCAGGACCTCAGTGTGGCCTGGAGCACAATCGAGTATACTACAAGTGAGTCCACATAGCCCTGGGGCATTCTACACAAGATAAGTTGGCGATTCTTTAAACAAAAGGCAAAGATTGTCCATGTCCCCTTATCCACAGGGACAGCAAAAAACATTTGCCAGATCAATCCCTGTAAAACACTCTGAATCGGATGGAATGGAGGACAGGAGTGATGGCACACCTGGCACTATTGGAGCAATGGGGATCACAAGTTCATTTATGGCTCTCAGATACAGTACAAATCCATAGCTACCATTGGGGCAATACCTTCCTCCTTTTCTTTTGATAAAGGGTACTGTTTATGGTACACAGGTTTTGCCCATGCCTTAAGAGTGACCTTGTAGGGTGTACAGGAAATGAGGCCAACATCTAAAGAATTTTCTGCCCATACTCTGTCCTACCTGGAGGTGGGCCGTGGGTGTCTGCCACAATCATGGTTAGGAGGGAAATTATTGGGACCTTGGTGGATTGCGCTACAATCCCACCCTTCTTTGTGGTTTTGATATTAATGTTTACATAAATAAACAAAATATTAACAATTATGGAGATGCAAGCTGTCAATATGTGCTGTAATCTTTGTCTTTAGTTCTTGGACATCAAACCATATCAGACAGGTGGATTGATACTTTATTTTTTTAGCACTATCTAGAAACTAAACAAAATGAAAGATCTTAGTGAATTATCATTACATTTCTCTCCTAGAAATAAACCACTGCTTAGCAATAAACACATATTAATCACAAAACATATGGCCATATTGTTTAATAAGAGTGCACTCTTTTCTACCCATATGAAATTAATTCATAATTAATTATCACCACTATTTCAACCTCTTCCCATACATATCTTGAAAACTTCTAGGAATAAATCTGGTAATTTCTGTATTAACAAAAAATGTATAAAACAATCATTAGTGTTGTATTCTAAAGTATCACATCTCCAGTGATCATTCACTATTGTTCTATCATATACTGTTAAGTAAAAATGATCTAAGCCTGGTCTTTGCTAGTCAACTATCTTGTTCAAATTACTTTCATTAAAGGGTATAACCAAGTTTTTATCAGTGGGTGGAGCCTTTTCCCTTTCCACGCCCAATAGGCTGGAATGGAGAACTAAACATTTAAATAATTATAATAATCATGGCTACCTTTTAGGAATTTAAAGGGCGTTGGCCGCAATCAGCCATTTCTGTCTTTGTTTCAAATAATGCTACAGTTACATAGCAAAACTAACCATTTCAACTAGGATTTTATTTCTACAAAAGTATTTAAAAATGTCCTTTACCTTTAAAAAGTTTTTATTTTTTACATCACTTACTTTTGAGCAACACATGTCATACTAGTATTTTATAGCTGTTCGAAACTTAACACATTGCCCTACATTTCACAGACCTAGTTCCTCACACAAAATACCTTACACAGTATGTCTCTATTAGATTGCAAGCTCCCTGAGGGTAGGGGCCGATGTGAACACACAATATACATACAAAGCACCGCGCAAACCGACAGCGCTATACAAGTACCTGAAAATAAATAAATAAATCAAAGGAGAGAGCGAAAGCTAGAAGCCACCTGTCTCATCCTTTTACACAGATACACACAGAACGAGGGGGGGGGGGGGTCAAATCCATCCCTCTATAACAAATGATCTCTCAGTTAAACATACAAAGACTTTCTACAAAAGTTTCTATCTCTCTCATATACAGTATCACTTTACAGAACTTTCACCTTAACCACTTCCGGCAGATACCATAACACCGGTATCTTCTTTTAGTGCAGGCGATTCTGCACAAGATAAAAGTGGTCTAAGCGGCAGATACGCCACAAGATCACTTTTATCAGCGGTGGGAGAGGTGCCCCCCCTCCCGCCGCTTTCCGGTCATCTCTGCCACTTACCGGACCCGCCAGCAGTGGCGGAAATGATCGTGTCTGTCCCCCCAGTGTCCGTGAGCCGAGTGAGCGGCTGAAGCCGCTCACTCGGCTCCAAAACATGGCAGGGCGGAAGCGACGTCACACGTCGCTTCCCCCCAACGGTTTTAAGGGCCCTTTTTCTTTTGTAATGTCTTTTTTTTTGCATTTTAGTGTAAATATGAGATATTGACCCCAGATCTCATATTTAGGAGGTACTGGCATGCTTTTTTCTATTACAGCTTGGAGAAGCTTGGGTAGCTTGGAGAACGGCATGAGAGGGTGTGTGGGTCTATCTATTTCTGACTCACACTCATGTAATTTCTGAGAGTTCTTATTAGGATTTATTCCCATTTTCCTCTGTTTCTTATTATCTCTCTTATACCAATATACCAATATGGGGCGTAATCAAGCCAGTTCTCTCCTCCCTTTCTCATATATTTCTTATCCCATTCTGGGTCACCCTGGTACCATGGATAAGCCTGTCTATCACCCAAACAAAGACCTTTGATCATGTCCATATGAAAAGTGTCATTGTCACCCTCCCGGGGAAAAGAATCAACACTGCCCATTATTTCTGTCCACCCTGCTAAATTGTCCACCCATGGGTCAATTAGATAGTAATCCGTTCCACATAAACGGGCTAGAAAGTCCTTACATGTCTCCCCAACCTCCAGTGATGGTATATCTATTTTACTGTTGCCACAACGAATTATAACAGTGGAGAGAAACCACCTTACCTTGTAGTTCCTCTTTCCTCCACACAACAAATTATGTTATACCTCTATGCAACAGAAAGAAAAAGCAAAGGCAATTTAGGGCTTTAACTGATCCATCCGGACTAGTATTTAATTTCTTCCCAAAAGAAATTTACCTGTGGTCTTCCCTAAAGACCTCAGTGCTTGCCAAAAACACTTGTGCTTCCCTAAAGCACTCTCACCTGATCAGCGGATTTGTTCCCAAAAGAAATCTATCTGTGGTCTTCCCTAAAGACCTCTTGCCAAAAACACTGTCGCCTGATCAGAGCATACTTGACACGGGGTTAAAGTTGCAACTCAAGTTTTATCACCGCCTACGGCAAGGATACATTCAGTCAAGAGTGACAAAAATTTACTTACCGTAAGATGATTACTTTATCCGGAACGAGCCCCCAGCTGAAAGGATTTGAACTCCTCTTGACCCCCGTCAATTCGCAGTGGAGCAGTTATCTCACTTGGGACCCCAGAGCTCTTCCCTGAGCCATAAGAAAGTACACCCACACACAGCTGTCTCTCAGGAAAAAAGCTACTTTTTATTTCCCAGGTTTTTCTTTTATAGCCAGAAAAAAATAGGAGTTACAGACGCCTTATAAGGGTCTTTACACTAGTTTCACTTTCGACACGTAATATCAGGGAAACAGAAACTGGACAAATGAAATTAGCTTCATGCATCTTAAAGGGGTCTTAGCATACATATATGTTTAATAGAAAGCATACATAATCCTACAAAATGTAGACACTTAGGTTATACATATTCCTACATATAAGTACCATCTTCTTTGAAGGATACATCTGTAATGTATGTTACTCATAAACGCAAATGGTCTGCTAGTGCTCCATTACTATTCTTTTTAAGCTTGGTACTTTTTAATATTGATCTACAAGGATTGGAAACCTCTGGCTTGACTAAACATTTTATGTTTAAAATGACTCTTGACTAAGGCATTTGAAAATACCTTCTTTACAGTAAGAAGTGGAACACTTCACCACTGCTAGATCCTTTATTATTCAGCCTTAATAACGCCCCAATTTCTTTTGAACCTGTGTTGCTGTGCATACACACCTGTAAGTGAACAAATAAAAGCATGTGAAAAAACATGCACAAAAAAGTGCACTTAAGGGTGTGTCTCTAGTCCACCTCCCGAAGAAGTAGGACTCTACCCTGACCCCCCGGAATGCAAGGTCGCATTCTTTGTCCACCTAGCCAAAAAGGCCTGGTGGATCGCTCTCCTTATGGCAAGCCAAAGCTGACCATTGAGTACTAGGGGTGGGACTCTTCTGAAGAGGCCCCCTGGTTCAGGGGAGGAAGGAACCTGATGGCTGCACTCCCTCTCCCTAGGCTTTAGGGTAGGGTTGAGGACCCACCCTCTCCATCCAAGTGCACAGAAACACAGACAAAAGTGCAAGGTGACAAACTTGTGAATAAAAAAGTGCAAGTGCACTGGATAGCCCGTGCAGCCTGGTAGCAAACATTTCATTGGGCTTAGCCAAAAGGTCTAAGAGGCACAGTGCAAGTGATGTGGATTTGTGCTTGTTTTCCCAAGTGTTACTAAGAGCATCCCTAGGGTGATCAACTCCTGGGGGCACTGCCTTTGTGGGCTCTTTGCCTTCCCAGCCCATGGATAGACCAGGTAGCACAGCATAAATTAGGAGGCACTGGGCCTGTCGAAACCCTCCACGCCAAGGCAGTACTACCGACCTACATCTTAAGTGGTGCACGCTCATTCGTATTCCTAACCTATGAGGAACGCTCCTTAGAATCCCCATCATACCAGCAGAGGTACTATACAGCCAGCCTTTACTACCAAATGACCAGAATGACAGCTGAGTACCCCTACTGGACACTGATAAGGACAGACACTACACTTGATCTTAGCCAAAAGACCATTTATAAGGCCCCAATCATTCCAGATGAGGAATCCCCTTTCTTCGAGGACCTGATGGACAAGCATTATGTGTTATATATATATATATATATATATATATATATATATATATATATATATATATGTATATATATATATACACACACACACACTTTTTCTGAATCTCTACTCAGGCTGGTGTGAGCTGTGGCCTTAGTATCCCAGAGCAGTTTGTATCGACTGGCGAAGTGCAGGCTGAGGGAATGTGTCTTCTATCCTCTAAGGATCACTTGTTGTCTCTCATTTTGAACAACCAAACCCACAATGGGGATGAGACTGAAACCATAAATATTTATTTGCCTTGATCTTCATACAGGAAGTTTTGTTTGCGCTGTCTGGTGACTGTGATCATTGATGCTGTTGTCCAGGGAGTGGAAAATTGAGATGATGGAAGACAGTTTGATGGGCTGAATGGGGGAAATTAGATCAGTTATTAGCTCAGGGTATCTCAATCACAGCAGAATCCAGACTCCTCATAAATATTCTTTAGCTTTGAGCCATTAGACTGTCTCTGCTACATTAGATGGACCTGCTTGAGGGACACCATGTCAGGGTAGGATTGGACAGGGCTGCCTGCATACTTTGGAATCTACGGATCATGTGTTACTGTGGGATTCCGCGTTTTTTTCCCTGCATCAACAGTAATTTCCCGATAAGGCTTACAGGCGCTCCACTCTACCATTATTGCTAACTGTGGCAAAGACCTGCTTTTCAACTGTCTGGTTTAGAAAGGTTACTGAAATCAATGAGCTAGAGGACTTGGTGGCCACAGGGAGGGGCCTTCGTGAAAAATCAAAAAGTGGTTCTACTGGCACAGAATTGTTTACTCTGAAGAGTATGCGGCCTTGCTGAGCTAAACTGCCTCCCTGTGGAACCTGGAGGCCATCCTGTTGGTTCTTCTGGAATCACTCCTTCCAATTTTCTCTTTCTTCTATCCCCCTCCGATGCCTTCTTTAATTTCTCCTTTTTACGGAGTTAACCGTGTAAAATGTAACACGAGGTACAGAGACATCCTAATGTTCGGTCCCTCTGGGTATTCTCGCATACATACATCTGCTCTTCATGCCTGGAACTGGTTACCATGATAGACTTGGGACTGTTCTGTGTCTGGGATGGTATATGATTCTCTCTCGTTAAACCTTTGTATGAACATATTATTTTTGTTGTCTGTTTTATGGTCTCTGTACTTTAGCGTGTGATGCATAAGAGAAAAAAAAATTGAAAAAAAAATTTGGCTGGGCCACCTCTGTGGCATATGTCAGAAATAAATGAGGTACAAAAAGCACAATGGCCATGCTGGAGGTAGCCCTATTTCTTTATTGGGCATAAAAGCACTTCCTGTCTTCTTCCACCATTTACATTCCGGAAGTAGACAAGTGGCAAGCAGATTATTTGAGTCAATAAAGTCTGATTCAAAGAGATTGGTTCCTTGATGTGGACATGTTCTAGGAACTGTGCCCTCGATGGAGCATCCTGGGCATGGATCTACTAGCATCCAGGCTCATTTGAAAGGTTAAGAAGTTTGATCTGGTAGTTCTATGGGACAACTACACTATGATACATGCTTCCTTTGCAGTTACTTCTCTGGTTGCTATACAGGCAGTGGCGGCCCATCTATTAGGGGTGCACGGGCGCCGCCCCCCATCCATGCGTCCGTCCTCCTAATCTACATGCAGTGCTGGACACATGGATTCCAATAGGGGGGTGTTTTTTTTTTTAAGCACGTAATTTAGAGCCAGAGGCTCTAATAGGCTTCAAAAAAGGGTGGGCTCGGGGTGCACAGCACTGCACTCAGATCCCACCTAGTTGTGTGACAATAGCGAATTAATATTCACCATTTTCACACTGATCCTCCTCCCAGCTAATCAGGAAGCGGGTCCTGAGACCCGTCACCCGATTGGCTGAAAGGACAGGCGATCCTATTGGAAGCCTAGAAGGAGGAGGGAGGAGACACACACGTGGAAGAAGCCGAGGTGCTGCAGATGAGGAAGAGATGCCCGCCCGTTGCCCGTAGGAGTGCTGCCCGCCTGCAACTGTCGATAGGGTAAGTGCCAACCGACCGCGAGACCCCCGGAGGGGGTGTGGATCACCCCAGCGGAGTGGGGGTGGTTGTTTGCAGCCTCCCCCCCAAAAAGAAAAAACACCAGCTGCCACTGTATGAAGGATAGAGCTGGAAGGCATACGACTGACCATAGTGGTCCCAGATTCGCTATGTAGGTCTTTGTATGCGAATGTCATCCATCTGATATTCCCTGGTGTCTTCCTCTATAGCCCAAATTCTGCCTTTTATTGAAAGAGGGAAGATCAGCAGCTGATGTTAGCAGTATTCCTACCACTATAATACATGACTGCTTCCCTCTGTTAGTGGTTGTTGAGGATGCTGGCAGGTACAGACACTAACAAGTCCGTAAAGTAGGTCTAAAGGCAAAACTTTACTTTTTCATTTTCAATAGAGTATGGGAGGGTTATACCCCCTGTTTATGTGCCACATTGGGGAGATCTCCCTTCACTTACTGCCTCTTAGCCAAACCAGGAAGTGAAGGAAATCCCTCCAAAGTGAGGGAATCTCTGGTTGTCACCTGGATCACTGGAACTAGTGTCCCTATTGGAAGATTTCCCATGTATTATTCTGGTGACAACCCAAAATTGGGATCATAGGCAAAAATAAAAATAATAATTGCACACTTTTTTTTTCTGCAAATGTGGGTGCATTAATAATTTTCTTGCAAAAGATGAGTTTAACCTTTAACTTCTTGTTGCATATTAACCTCTCCTCCTGGGCTGCCGATAAGGGGGTACCACCGGTCCTCCTGTAGGGCACCTGGGCATACAGGGGGTACCCGACATCAGGGGGAATTAGATGTGAGCAGGACAGGGAGGGGGATCGGCGCAGCGCAGGGGGGTTCAATTACAGGAACTATGCCCATGTGCGGCTCTCTGCAGCAGCTAAAAGCCAGTTTTGTCTTTCAGGCGCTGCAAGGAGAGACGCACACAGGACATTGTTCCTGTAATTGTACCCCGCCACACCAATTCCCTGCCCCCCACCCTGCCCACATCTGATTCCCCCTGCTGTTTGCATAGTAAATAAACTGTGTTTACTTTGCTTCAGTTTATGAATGAACAGCCTATGTCTCCTATCCATTCATCTCCAGTGCAGCTGAGGCTGCGGAGAAAAGAATTGAAGAATCTGTGTCCTTAATTGCTTTCTCTGTCTGTTTAGATCCCTGATATTTCACCCAAGCCCCCCCCCCCCCAACAGCGTTCTAAAAAAAATTGCAAAAATAAGTTTAAAAACTCAGGGCCCGGTCAGGTAGACTGTACGATACCAATGATTTCTAACAGCAGCCCTGTCTCCTCCTGGTGCGAATAAGCTCAGAGTACTTCAGCAGTAGGCTAATGTTTTCAGATATAGGCTTGTATTTTTTATTCAATGGGGACTGTGGTCATCTTGATACAATGCTCATAGTGGGATCTTTCATTATCAAGCTGTAAAACTGTAGAATATAATATGGACCTCTAGGTGGCAGGGAAGCTTGTACCTTTCATTTTAGAAATGCAGCTACATATGTAAGGAGCCCTGAAGATATTTTTGTAGTATTCAGCACCCTGAAGATATTTTTGTAGTATTCAGCACCAGCCAAAAAAATGAGATCATTTAACAGATCTGCATTATTTTAATTATAAAATTATAGTATCCTTGTTTTTGTTATGCTATGCTTGCAAAAGTGGAAACCATCCTATTTTTAGTGCAGGAGTCAAAGGAACTAAATCGTAATGGCAGAACAATTTGATTTTATACACTTTTTACTTGCTCCATTCAATTCATTTCCATTTATAAAGCTGACCATTAATGGATAGGCTTTAGAACGAAAAGTCCTATTTATATGAAAATTCTCAGAACATTCAAATGTTGTTCAAAATATTTTGTTTGCTTTTAACATATGATTTTGGAATGAATGGATTTTACCAAATTAAAATCACATAGAAATGTATTTGAGAAAAAATGACCATCCTGCTCCTTCGAATTTTCCTGTCACTGCGGTTGAAAACGAATGTCAACGTGACCCCACTGCTGATTAGAAAAAAAAACAAAACTTTCTTAGAACATTTTTTTCCTAAGAATATTTGTTTGAAATTCTGCTCATCTATGTCCAGCTTAACTTTTCAGTTTTCTGGAGAAGTGATTCCAAGTTATTTTCATGTTAGGATATAAATGCATTTGTAGCAATCATGGCACAAAGTGGTAGTGCTGGCCACACAGTTATGCCTGTTACACACGGGTGGGGATGTGCAGCTTGGTGTGGCAGTAGTAAACACACAGGGGTTGATTTACTAAAGCTGGAGAGTGCAAAAACTGGTGCAGCTGTGCATGGTAGCCAATCAGCTTCTAACCTCAGCTTGTTCAATCAAGCTTTGACAATAAAACCTTGAAGCTGATTGGTTTCTGTGTGGAGCTGCACCAAAATTTGCACTTTCAAGCTTTAATAAATCAACCCCACAGAGTCTGATTAGAGATAACAGAACTTGTATTAATGCAGAATCCAGTAAGTCAACAAGCAAACCCGGAGCAAAGACACGCGACTGGGGCACTCACGGCAATACAACAATGTGTAGCAGAGCAGGCCTAGTTGTGCTGACGGTATCTGTCCTGAGGGGTGGAATGTGGCCTGGCTGGTCCAAGCTCAATGGGGAGATCTGGAACCTCTCCCTGTGACGAATCACTGTCCGTCGGAGGTGTGCGCTGTCCCTACACTACCCACACACAAAAAGCATGCCAAGCATGGGAGCCAGGGTCTTATATAGGCTCTGCCTGACCCAAGAGGGCTACCAGAGTCACATGAGGCGGCAGCATCCAATCAGATAGCTTTTCAGTGACTCAAGAAACCATACAGGAACCATGTTCCTTATAACTTCCTCCCCTCCTGCAATGCTGCTGTGGTTGAGTGCAACCTGCAGTGGAGAAAGTAGACTGCACCTGTCTACACACGGGACAAAAATCGGCTGAAAATGGACCGGCTTTTTTCTAACAAGCATGATGGAAAACCAGGGGCAGGCTGCCGCACTAACATCGCTTAGTTAGTGAGGCGACCTCTCAGATTTTTTTTGTTCAGCTCGTTGGGTTGTAAGAAAAAAACTTTGCGTGTGCACCATGCTTTAGGTATGGGGAGGAAAGTAAGTATTTAAAATAGCAGGCTGCACTCTGGGAAAGAGGGTTGGGGGAGATGGTGGGTGAGGGATTCCTTTAACCCCTAAAGACCGCCTACCTCATATATACTGCAGCAAGGCCACTCTATTGTGTGAAATCACGTACCTGTATGTCATTTCGTGCAATAGATACTGGGGAGCCAATCAGCGGGTCCGGCGAACCCGATGTCCGCCAGCCACCCGTGATTGCTCCCCAGAGAGGCAGAACGGCGATCTGCCTATGTAAACAAGCAGTGGCAAAGCTAGAAAATTTTTCACCCGGGGCAGAGAGTCAGTTCAGCACCCCCCCAATTTGAGACAGGAGTTCTCCATCCACACAGCCTCCTGCCCAGAGAGAGAAGTGTAATTAATAGATAAATAAAAAAGCCATATGATGATAATGAATATATATATATTATTCATTTCAAAGTTTTGGTAATAGTGAACATATAGTGTTCTGTGAATAATTAGTGAACAAATTGTGAACTTCCATAGTGCATGGGGTGTACATGGTTTACACAGTGCATGGAGTGTATGTAGTATATATTATGCATGCAGTATATATGATGCACGGGGTGTATGTGGTATATATGATGCATGCATGGAGTGTATGTGGTATATATGATGCACACATGGAGTGTATGTGGTATATATGATGCATGGAGAGTATGTGGTATATATGATGCATGGAGTGTATGTGGTATATATGATGCATGCATGGAGTGTATGTGGTATATGATGCATGGAGTGTATGTGGTATATGTGATGCATGCATGGAGTGTATGTGGTATATATGATGCATGGAGAGTATGTGGTATATATGATGCACGCATGGAGTGTATGTGGTGTATATATAGTTGTGCTCATAAGTTTACATACCCTGGCAGAATTTATGATTTCCTGGCCATTTTTCAGAGAATATGAATGATAACACAAAAGCATTTCTTTCACTCATGGTTAGTGTTTGGCTGAAGCCATTGTTTACTCTTTTAAATCATAATGACAACATAAACTACCCAAATGACCCTGATTAAAAGTTTATACACCCTGATGATTTTGGCCTGATAACATGCACACAAGTTGACACAAAGGGGTTTGAATGGCTATTAAAGGTAACCACCCTCACCTGTGATCTGTTTTCTTGTAATTAGTGTGTGTGTGTGTGTGTATAAAAGGTCAATGAGTTTCTGGACTCCTGACAGACCCTTGCATCTTTCATCCAGGGCTGCACTGACGTTTCTGGATTCTGAGTCATGGGGAAAACATAAGTATTGTCAAAGAATCTGCAGGAAAAGCTGGTTGAACTGTATAAAACAGGAGGGATATAAAAGATATCCAAGAAATTGAAAATGCCAATCAGCAGAGTTAAAACTAATCAAGAAGGGGAAAATGAGGGGTTCTGTTGAAACCAAACCACAGTCAGGTAGACCAACTAAAATTTCAGCCACAACTGCCAGGAAAATTGTTTAGGATGCAAAGAAAAACCCACAAATAACTTCAGGTGAAATACAGGACTCTCTGAAAACATGTAGTGTGACTGTTTCAAGATGCACAATAAGGAGGCACTTGAAGAAAGATGGGTTGCATGGTCCAGTCGCCAGAAGAAAGCCATTACTACGCAAGTATTCTGCTTACAATATGCCAAACAGCACAGAGGCAAGCCTCAAACCTTCTGCCACAAAGTCATTTGAAGTGATGAGACCAAAATGTAACGTGGGAAGAAAATAAGGGAGGAGGGAAAGGTGGGAAGGGAGGGGAGAATAGAAGGGGGGAGTAGAAGGGGTATCTGCCTCCTCAACAGGCAGAAAATGTCTGGGGATGGACTATATGGGATATAAAAAGCACACCCACCGAAGGTATCTCATGCAAAGCCCCATAGCAAAGGAAAACTACTGGGCGCCACTGAGAATGTGTGTCTCTGAATCAGAGCCTTTCAAATGTGTGGGTATTGAGTATAAATAGTTATAAACTATTATATTTGAGGGGCTTAGAATGATGTGGGGCTTTTCTC
Organism: Glandirana rugosa; assembly: GCA_018402905.1. Taxonomy (NCBI): domain Eukaryota; kingdom Metazoa; phylum Chordata; class Amphibia; order Anura; family Ranidae; genus Glandirana; species Glandirana rugosa. The sequence continues at coordinate 645,442 of BLSH010533448.1, read as the reverse complement.
TTGAATTCAAGCTGTACCCAGAGTCAAATAATTGGCAATCAATAAGATTAGCCAAATCCGGGCACACAGTAAAACCTGTTTAAAAGCTTGCATACATTTGCAATAGCGTATTTTTTGACCTGGGCTCTCGGGTAAAGTGCTGGAGGTGGTTAAGCATTCTTAAGGGTAAGGTAGAAAAGGGGTTAGTACATTCAGTGGATAGTTGCTTACCCACTCTCTCAGGAGTGCATGTGGTGAAGTCTTCCGAGATCAGGGTATGGTAGAGCCACTTTTGGAGGAGTTGGCCAATCTTCCACGAGACTTTCGGGGTAGAAAGATTTTGTGCTGCTGATGTAGCCAGCTTCAAAGAAAGTTGTCTGGGTGCTATGAAGCTCCAGTGACTCTTCTGGGCGCTCCTGTAATTGCTCTCGTGACCAGGGCCGCTCCAAGATGAGCAGGTCCTTGTACCACTCCTGGGTAGCCATAAAGGGAAATTCATGTTGGGCACTGAGGTCTTGTCGATCTGTTGGAGTTTGAAAATTAAATGTTCAGACATGTCTGGTTGCTGACAAGCAAAAGGGGAACCATTAATTATATTGAATATTGTGTTCTCTTACAACAGATAGTTGTGGTTCGAGTCTCGTTTTTTGAGACAGGTTCTGAAAAAAGTGATTGTTTGGCCCTTGAAGACTTTGGAGCCATGCTTTTGAGCTTGGTAAAGGATCTCCTTCTTGAGAGAGAAAGTCTGCATGCAGAAAGCAGTTACTCGTGGGTTTCCTTCTTGGAGGCTCAGAGGTCAAAGAGCTGTGGGCTCTGAAAAAGTCAGTAGGGGACTCTGCTATGTCTAGGACATGGTTATAAACTGGTCGTATTATTGCCTATATTTGACCAATTCTAGCACCCAGATTGTCAAGATCCTCTATGTAGCGGTACGAGTCGAGATATTATCAGACTAATGTATGTGATTTCGGTGTAGCGTTTTTTTCATCTCTGCAGATGCCCACTTTATCCACTTCCTTCAATTTGCCAGTAAGGCCTTGGAGATTCTATGAAAGTTCCAAGACCACTGCCTGTAAAGCACCCTAATCAGTGACTATTGGGGTGAATTCTGTACTGGTAGGCAGCGGATGGATGTACTGAATAGTGCTGTGGGTGCTTGCAGGGCTCCACTCTCTTAAGGTTCTAGAGTGGTGGGAACAGATGGTTTTGATCTTTCAGGCATGTTCTTATCCATTTGTGAATGTTGGGAGACGGAGATATCTGGAGTGCTGCAGGTTTACCAATTTTTACCATGTTGGTAAAAAAAACACTGTTTGTAGCTTTCCAGGTGCCAGAGCTCACTCCATGCTAAACCACACTACAGAGATCATCATATCATATGCAAGTCATTACACATTATCTGGTTAGCTGCAAGTACACATAGTATAATGGCATTTGGTAAACAGTTTCACCAGTGTACATGTAAATAATTAGTTTTTTTTCCCTACAAGTTGTGTTTTAACAATTTTTCATAAACACAGACTGAAAATTTGTTGGAAACGTTTAATGGATAGGTTTGAAGACACCAATATTAAACAGAAAAACAGGTGTGCGGGTGAACTTTTCCATGCATCCATTCTTTGTACTATATACAGTATTTCTGTGTGTGTCGGTGCAATCAATACCAACTTTTCAGAGCTTACACGAGGCTATGGAAAGTCTCCCTTTAAGGTAGGCCATATAATGCGATTTTCTTTCCTGCAACCAGGCTTTGCAAGAAAGAAAATCTCTAGTTTCCCCCATCAATACAATCAGTGATGGGGAATCACTCCTGCGGAGCTGTCTTCTTCCGGGGAGCCGTCCCTGCTGGGAGAACACAGTGATTATTGTTAGCCGCTGGCAATAATCGCATGTATAAAATCCGATGACGATCGATGGATCGACTAGGGTACAATCAGCCTGGCCATAGATGGTTTGAATCTCGGCCGGTCCCTGCTCAACCGGCAAAGATTTGAACCATCTATGGGCAGCTTATAAACTACTTGGTGGCTATGCAATCAGTTGATTATGTAGCTATTTGGGGCTCACGTCTTTTGATAGCATGTTGGACGTCTCCTGCTGTATAGATGAGTGTTATTGGGGAAGAATTACTAATGCAGGCATATTCACTTACAACAGCACCCTAAAAAAAATTAGTATAGTATGTGTCTGTTGTGGCTCATTTTTTGTAAAACTAAACTAGTACAGGCGGTCCCCTAGTTACAAACATCCGACTTGCAAACGACTCCTACTTACATACAGAGGGAGACAACAGGAAGTGAGAGGAAATCGACCCATAAGAAGGGAAATTCACTCCTGTAAGAGTTATTATGGGAAAAATGTGTCTCCACTGACGCTATATCACCAAGGTTTGTTTCCACAAAAACCCAAAATTTGCAAAATCCAATTATCATTGGGACAGGAAGTGAGGTGAAATCTTCTGAACAGAAACAGACAGCAATACAAACATTACAGGGGTGTTAACCCTTCGCTATGCTATCCAAAAAGCTTAAAAATATTTTTTTTGGCTGAAGCTACACTTAAAAAATGTACCTGTTCCGACTTACAAACAAATTCAACTTAAGAACAAACCTACAGTCCCCAACTTGTTTGTAACCCGGCGACCGCCTGTACAATCATTTATGTCACTAAATGTCAATAAAAGTTCTTCAATTATCAACGCAAGCATCCATTATTTTGCACTTGTGCCATAGGCTGGGTTCATACATATGTGGCCGTGGTTTCAGTGTGGAAGTCCAGCGCAATTTTTTTTTTTAACTGAAATCGCACCTGGACCGGACCCAAAAATCGCACTGGATCCTTGTTAAACCGCTCCACATATGTGTGAACCGGCTCCATTGAAAGCCAGTCCGATTCACAGTTGAAAACGCATCCAATTCGCATACGTGTGTACCGAGCCATAAACACTTTATTTTTTCCTGGCACAACTTGTGAATCACTGGAATATCTCTTCCACCATATATTGTGCAAAACCCATCACCAACATTCCAATATTCTTACCTTGTGGTTTGACAGGCAGCGCCGCCTGTTAAGGCTTGGTTCACACCTAGGTAATCCGATTATGGGGGTGACTTTGCTAGGCGATTTGAAGGAGACTTCAGTGTGACTTACAATGCTATTCCATGCCAGGCGACTTTGCCTGAGGCCAATCAGAGAAGGGAAGGGGTTGCCTTCAAAAATATTTTTTTTTTTAAACTGTAAAGTCACTTCAGTATAGATGGGGGATCCGACTTCCATTGAATTCTATGGGCACAAGTCGGATAGAAGTCGCCTTGAAGTAGTACAGGGACCTTTTCTGAAGTCGCCTTGAAGTCAGAGAGACTTCAGTAGTGTATATTAAAAATGACTCCAATTCATTTGAATGGGATTTCCGATGTCAAGCGACAAGACGGATCACAAGTCACCTAGGTGTGAACGGAGCTTAAAAGTACCCAGTTAGGTCAATTTGAGCATGCCACAACTGTAAGCCTAAACACTTGTGCAGTATTTTAATATAGAATCCCCCTGGGACAAAAAAAAAAAAAAACACAAGGAAGCAGCCTCCTGAATGCCTAGCAGCTGCTAGTCTGCTCTTTAGTGATCCACCATGATTGTTTTTCAGGAGGGCGTTAGGAACTGCCGTCCATGTGAAAGGGCGCTTTGAATTCTGTGGATCAAATGTGCTTTCCAAATTGCATAGCATTAATGAACATATCATTGCAATACAATAAATATACTAAAAAGTATAGTAAAAACCACTATACCATCAAAGTGCAGTTAACATAATTGAGTTATCCTATGAAAAAAAAAAAAAAGTACACGTATAATTAAAACAAAAAATGGACAATTTGTTTGTAATCGGACCACATTATTTATTTAATGAGAGTAAATTCACATATTTGGGATGCATTTAAGGATAAGAGAAATACTAATATTTAGGGAAAACATGACTAGATGCACTTTTCTGACAAAGTTTCCTCTAGTAAAATTATATACAAAAAGTGTGAAAAAAATTAAATCTTTTACATCATCATTCCCTTCTAAATAAACACTCATATTGATTTATAAGATTTATTTTACTCTGAAACTGGAAATATGCCCATCACAAATTAGTTTTTTTTTCGGTCCCCAAATATATTCCTATATATTTAGCAGCCCCCTGCCCCCACACCCACTTGAGGTCAATAAAGTTTGATTTATGTGACAATAATTGCAAAAAACCCAAGTTTTACTAATAAATGCTGGTCCAGGATTAATGCAACACCCTGGAGCTCTTTAAATACACATGACTAATTTACATCTCAAAGTCTACAAAAATGAAATGGGATGTTATATCCGCATTGTGTGAACCATCACTAAACCGTTGTAAACATTGCTACCATTCCATATCCGAATCGATTGTGATTAAACGTTCCATTAGCTGAACCTAGGAGTCCAAAAAATCTTCAGCTGCAATGGCCACTTTCAGAAAGCTCCTAAGCTCCCTGTATACAAATGTCCTCAGTAAAACGCACAGGTTTAACAGTCATTGACACTTCCGTATATGCATGTAAAATACATTCTGCAGGGTAGCAACAATTCCCGCTATTGCAAACCGTTTAAGCCATCTTGAGTAAATGCAGAATTTCAATGAATGGAGTAATATGTTGCTAGATAGTTCCATAGTATGGTACAGATAGGTTTGACTTTATTAAAAAGTAGAACAAAGTAAAAATAGTGTTGCCTTTTTTTTTAACCAATGACTTTATGGTGTGACCATTTTCATGATCACAAGTACACCCATTGCACCCTAGAAATGCTAAATGCAACAGTACAAGTGTGCACATCTGTCAAATTGCAAGACTATCAGCTGCCATCCCAGAAAGGTTATTGGTGTAAACATACAACTAGAAGGCTGTAGAAAAATTGCACATTATCCGCCGTTTACATTTTGGTTAACATCATATGATTGTGATATGGTGGAAATCTCCCTTTTAGATTGTAAGCTCTACCGAGCAGGCCCCTCTAATGCCTCCTGTATTGTATTGAATTGTACTGTAACTGTATGTCTGGCTATTTAAATCCTGTATAATAATAATAATAATTTCCAGCACACTGAATAGAGACCTAAAGGAAGAAAGCCAACCATGTGCTGTAATATACCATAAATGCATTACCGTGCATTTCATTTTGAAAAGGTACCCCTTGGCATGTTCAACATGTTGCCCCCAAAAAAATGCAGCAGGACCTATTTTTTTCCATGCAATGAGGTGCGTTACAGCTAATTCAGTTTGAATAGACTGCCAAAAGCCGCTCATCATGGCACATAGAATTCTGCTGCGAATGGACCCTCCTTGATACAACAGAGGGCCCTGTACTGCAAGTGGGCCTAATTGGACTTCACACATTTTTTGCAAATGTCCATTACATTGATCCTTTTTCAGCCCCTTCAAGCCCACGACGGTAACGGTAACGGTAAAACCGATTCCCTTTGACTGTCACTTCGGAAACGCCACCCCCTCGCCGGCTTGAAGGTCGAGTGAAGTGACGTCGTTTGACTCGGTCTTCACCCTCGCCCATGGACAGTTTTGATCCGTGGGCGAGGGAGGGTTTTCCACCGTTTTACACCGTCACCTTTCCCCCTGTTCCGGTCGTTCACCGCGAAGGGGAAAACCCACCTCGAGGTGAAATACGACTTCCCCGACTTTTTCCTAGTTACATTACCTGTAAACGTTTTTTACACACTTCAGGTTAATCCGGGTGAACGTCATGTCCCGGGAGACAACATAGTTCCTCCCAGGTAA
>BLSH010533448.1:589552-601070 GCA_018402905.1 Glandirana rugosa | reverse complement strand
ATCTCTCGCGTGGGGGGGGACCCTGGCGGGATCTCTCGCGTGGGGGGGGACCCTGGCGGGATCTCGCGCGTGGGGGGGGACCCTGGCGGGATCTCTCGCGCGTGGGGGGGGACCCTGGCGGGATCTCTCGCGCGTGGGGGGGACCCTGGCGGGATCTCTCGCGCGGGGGGGGGACCCTGGCGGGATCTCTCGCGCGTGGGGGGGGGACCCTGGCGGGATCTCATTTGTTTGGCGTTTTTGTTTTATTGAAGTTTTTTCTGGTGTTCGAAAATGAATTAACAAACCAACAATTAATTTAATGTGATTCCTTCACTTATTATGTTCTTACAGGATAAAACATTATCAGCCCACCCATGTGTGTATGATGTGGCCCATGTGGTGGAATCAGGGAAGGGCTGGCAGCCTTAGGCCTGGGGGACAAGTCCAGTCAAGTGGCCCATTGAACCACCGAATCAGCTCACCACCCATGCCCACCTGGTTTTAGAATGGATATTGATGTTATGAAGCAAGACAAATATGATACAATGTGGTAACATCATTTAATGTTAATAGCAAGGAGGTTTAACAAAAATAATGCATCAGTGCCCACCAATGCAGCCGCACCAGTGCCCATCAATGCAGCCGCACCAGTGCCCATCAATGCAGCCGCACCAGTGCCCATCAATGCAGGCTTGCCAGTGCCCATCAGCACAGCCGGCCCTGGGTGCCCCCCCTTTGCCTGCAGTTAGTTGTTGGCTGCACCCCTGGCCCCTGCTTCCTTCCTCCACAAGAAGAAAAAAGTGTGAGAGAGCATCGGCCATTTTGAATGTAAGTCAGGGTGGCCTGGGGGCAGGGCCGGCGCTACAAAAAGGCAAGTCAGCCAGCCGCCTGAGGGCGCTAGGGTGGCGGGGGCGGTAGATTCCCCCAACCTCCTGAAATAGTCCTGGAAAATTCTTGCACCAGCCTTACTTGGCTCCAGACATTTGCCTGGCAGAAGTGCACTAGTGTGGGCACCAGTGACACCCGCCCCGCAGCTTGTGTGGAGTGTTTGGTGTCCCACCCGTTGCCTGCGATCTCCGCTCTGCAGTGTCTCGGGATCTCTCCCCGCCCACCGGCTGCCTTTCACACAGTCTCCTCCTCCTCGGCTGTGATGTATTCCTATACACAGAAAGGAGGAGCCGAGGAGGACAGACATCGCTGAGCATGCTCCACACTGGGGTGAGGTCTGTGAACTTTACAAACACGATATATAGATGTCACTTGTGAGGGAGGAGGAAGCTGGAAATACTTGCAGTGACTGAGGGGAGGGGGCTAAGCGGACACTATGTCCTAGGGAATTTGTGCTAGGAGGGGGGGGGGGGTGGATATTAAATCTGCACAAGTTCTCTCTCCTTCTAAAGCACCCCCTAGGACATACAGCATCCTCTTAGCCCCCTTCTTCCCCTCAGAGATGCTGGCTTCTACAAAGGGGAAAACCAAGGTATCTAGGACCCTGGGCACCCTGCTAGAAATGCAGGGCAAGCACCCAGGTGCCAACATTAGTGCCCCCTGCCAGGCAAGTTAGAAGTTTGTTTGGCATTGGGCTCCAGTACTCAGGTCCAGTTCACACCGTGAACCGCACAGGAACACACAGGACGTTTCCGTGTGATTCACATGCGTTCCGCGTGCAGTGCAGTTTCAGCCCATTCGTTTGAATAGGCTGAAATCATGTCAGACCGCACCAGGAGTTGTAAGACACACAGGAAAGGGATCACATGATACTACGGTACCCTATAATCCAGTGCAGGCAAACACATCACATTTGCAACCTGCGTTTGGGGTGTCATTAACCCCTTTGCGCTGACCATTCGCAAATATGTGGCCTCAGCTTGAAGGGGTTGTACCGGCGTGATGCAGGCAGCTGCACACCCCAGTATCACTGTTTATATTAATAAATGATTTGCATTAGAAGGGGGAGGATTTGTATGGGGAGGGGATTTGGGGATGGTGTATTTGTGCTGGGAGAAGGATTTGTGTTGGGAGGGGATATTTAGGGGGTGGAAGAAGATTTGTGCTGGGAGGGGGATTTGGAGGAGACAATTTGTGCTATAAATAGGGAAAAGATTCACACTGGGAGGAAGATCTGTGCTAGAAGAGGCATTGGGTTTGGGGGAAGTTTTTGCTGGGAGAAGAACTTTAGGGGGGGCCACAAAATGCACCTTCGCCTGTGTAGACACCCCTGGGTGGAATTCTAGGAGAGCCCAGCACTAGACAGTTGATGGAAGGACATCAGATCCTAGAACATCCTTATATGAAGCCTGTGCTCCCTGCTCTATGTAGGTGAATGAGCTCCCTTTGTGGTCCGCCATCCGCACACCTCCTGGCAGTCTATTGTCCTCTATGGCTCCCCAGCCTATTCACACTTCTCACCGGCTCACTAACAGTTAATAGACATCACGCAGCCACGCCCTCCGCTATAAAGCCACCGCACGTCCAGAAAAGTCAGCCAATGAGCAGCCTGCTCACGGAGGCATGCCTTAACCCCTGCTTGTCCTTCTGGGACGAACACTTCCTTGTACAGTATATGTTATGAAGGGGGTTGCAAGGCGTGCAATGTAAACAGAACGTCCTATAGATGGATAATGGCGACTATAATCCGGGTATACACACAGGTGTGCGGGGGGGGGGGCGTTCTATAGGAGGGCAGAAGGGGCGCCATCACTTACCATGGCGGCTTAGCTCTTCTAGGACGCGCGGTGCCTCTCTCAGTACAGTGGGCGCCCACAGCAGCCTTACATGGTAGCCATTTTGAGTGTGGTGATACCGCGAGATTTGCGAGGGGGAGAGCCGTGTGTTACATGGCGGGGGATGGGCTGTACTCTGAATGGCGCCCTTTCTCCTCACAAATGGATCACCCCCTCCCCTCGGCCATTCTTGCCTTCCCTCTGCACGTCCACATCTTTTTTATATGCATTAGGAATGCTTTATTCACGAGTATTATTATTGTTATTTTTTTCCCCACAAAGTGTCATTTACGTGTTTTTTGTGGCGCCTTCTTTTCCAGTCATTGAATGTTTCAAAGGAAGTACAAGAGAAGCCATGTGTCCTTTACATTTGGAAATCCTCAACGTTTGCTTCATACAAAAGAGCAAAGTGACATTATTCCCAGTGTAGAATGGGGGGCATAGGCTGCTTTCATGCGGATCGCAGTCGCAGAAGAGAAACACGTGACCATTAAATCCTATGCTACCCGTCACACGAGTCGTTTGCGTTTTTTTAAAGTCCTGCACACTGCATTTTCTTGCGGTAAAAAAAAATGCACCAAAAACGCACCACCCCACCGAAATGATTGAAAATCGCATCATAAATGCACCGCAGTTGCTTTTTATGGTGTGGTTTTGGAGTCACATGCCCTTTTTCACAAGTGCAAAATGCACCAGAAACAGAAAAAACGCATATGCGTTTTATTTTACAATAAGGCAGTATGAATCGGATGGCATGGTGAGAACCATCATGCAATCCAATTCTGCCCCTGTGAAAAAAAAGGGTCCTGTGCGAAATTTCCTCCGATTGCGATGCAAATTCAGCCATACTATCTCTATGGCTGAATTTGCATCGCACAGAGATCACATATGACTCGCAGTGCGGTGCAAATCATATGCGATCTCCAGGATTGCAGCAGTGTGAACCGGCCCTCAAAGTAGCCATAGGTTTAGCCCCGGTTCACATGTGCGATGTGGGAATCGGTGCGATTACAGAGCCGGTTCGCGCATCACAGTCTTCCCACAGGTAGTTCACACTGCCTTCTGCGAACCTCTGCCGGTGTCATTACAGTTGATGACCAGGAATGGGCTCGGGCGTGTTCAGAACTGCACGTGTCCGATCCCGATCTGCAGCCGCGCATCGGGAAATGTTTTACTGCCTGTGATTAACGTGGCGCAGTGTATACTTCCTGGCAGGATCGGACACGTGCAGTTCCGAACACGCCCGAGCCCATCCTTATTATTGACACCCCCAATTTTGTTCACAGATCGCAGCGCGAGTTGTAAACTCGCACATGAAGCGGATCGCATAGGTGAGAACACCCAAGCGATGCGGTACCACTGTGGGAAGAAAAAGGTCCCTGTGAATTCGTTGTGCGAATCTAATGTGAGTTCAGCCTTACAAGCAGGGCAGCCATAAGAAATTTTGGGGCCCCTTACACAGCTTTAGACCCCCTTGCTGACCACCAACATTCCCCAGGGCCCACCCACTGGTCATCCCACCACATCCGCTCATTGGCCAGGGGTGTATACATGTCGCAGCTGCAGTAGGAATTCTACACCCTGTCACGCCCACCAGGTGTAGCCTGCCAAGCATGACCCATTCAAGTGAAGTGTGCAATGCATGCTAGTGTGGGATCCAAGAGGTTAAAAAAACAGTGCACAGGCAGCACAGCCTCACCCGATGCTTGCAATAAGACCTCGCGCTGAACCATAGGTGCTGGAGGTCCCAAACGTGGACCAGTTGTTGCCCAGGGGGCGCTCTCTATGTGACCAAAGTTTGATATTTTTATCAGCTATGGTTTGGGAGAACGGTGCCCCCCTCCCATAGACTGCAATGTTAAAGACTGCTAAAGCCTTTGTTGTAAGGGCCCTTGAGACACTGAGGCCCCTTACAACAGTACTGCCTGTACCCCCCTGATGGTTGAACTTGCATTGCTCAGAGATCGCAGGTGCGAATCACATGCAATCTCTGAGATCGCACAAGTGTGAACTCGGGCCCTGGCTAAGACTCCTTTCATACTGGGTCGTTTTTCAGGCGCTGCGGTGATAAAAATAGCGCCTGTACAGCACCTGAACCCCCCCCCCCCCCATTCTCCTCAGTGTGAAATCCTGAGTGCTTTCACACTGGGGTGGTGCGCTTGCAGGACGAGAAGAAAAGTCCTGCAAGCCGCATCTTTGGGGCGCTGAGCGGTGTATACAGCGCTCCTCCACCACCCCCTCCATTGTAATCAATGGGCGCCACTTCCAAAGCGTCTGAACACCACCTCAGTCACACAGTGCGGTGGCCCTTTTAAGCCCCTTTGGGGGTTAAAAGCGCCCTCTCCCACCTGCATAGCGACGCCATACTGCTACCCAGTGTTGCCAACCTCCCGCAGCATTTTTTACTGACAAAACATGGAAAATTTACTGGCGGAGCACATTTTTTACTGACAACCTGAAAAATAACTGAACTCCTATTAAAAACTAAGACAATTGATATTTAAACACAACATGGAAACACTGACAATACCCATATCAAGTAGTTTGCCCGGTTTACACTTAAAAAGTCTGCACAGCATGACAAATTATCAGACCCTGATATTAAGGCTACTTTCACACTGGAGCATTTTACAGACGCTATTTAGCTAAAAATAGCGTCTGTAAAGCGCCTCAAATGTCCCCCCATCCACCCCAATGTGAAAGCCCTGAGTACTTTCACACTGGGGAGGTGCGCTTGCGGGACGTTACAAAAAGTCCTGCAAGCAGCATCTTTGAGGCGGTGAGGGGAGCTGTAATATACCGCTCCTCAATGAATGGCAAGCGATGCCGAAGTGGCTGCACACCGCCTCGGTAGCGCTGAGCGCCGGCACTTTTAACCCCTTGTGGGGGGTTAAATGTGGCGCGCACCCGCCTGCATAACAGCGCCGTAGCGCCTCTATAACAGCGCTAAATCCCCGCTGAGACTAGGAATGCTCGGACCTGACACCCATAATGTGGTGGTGCACCATCTTGCTGGCACTATGATGTCGGTGATAGGGAATTGCTGGCCATCAAGTCGGCTTTGGAGGAATGGCGGTACCTCCTGGAAGGAGCAGCTCACCCGGTATTGGTTTTTACTGACCATAAAAACCATAAAAAAACCATATGCTGTGAAGATACGAGATGTGCAGCACCTGAAACTTACGGATACTGGAAGCCTGTGCTAGCATTTCTCCTGCGGTGTTGCTATCAGTGTGTGAAGAGTGGGAGAAGAGGGTTGCATTGACAATCCAACACAATGGGCAGCACATTGAACACATTTTATAAGTGGTCAGAAACTTGTAAATAACTCATGAAAGAATAAAGTTATGTTAAAACCAATAAGTTTGATGTGTCACATGACCCTCTTCCTATTGAAAAAACAAAAGTTGGATTCAAAATGGCCGACTTCAAAATGGCCACCATGGTCACCACCCATCTTGAAAAGTTTCCCCCCTCACATATACTAATGTGCCACAAACAGGAAGTTAATATCACCAACCATTCCCATTTTATTAAGGTGTATCCATATAAATGGCCCACCCTGTAGATATATGAGTGCTGCCAGCATTGCTGCAGAGTTTGAAGGGGTGTAGGGTCAGCCTGTCAGTGCTCAGACCATATGCCGCACACTGCGTCAAATTGGTCTGCATGTCTGTTGTCCCAGAAGGAAGCCTCTTCTAAAGATGATGCACAAGAAGAAAGCCTGCAAACAGTTTGTTGAAGACAAGCAGACTAAGGACATGGATTACTGGAACCATGTCTGAGGTCTGATGAGACCAAGATAAACTTATTTGGTTCAGATGGTGCCAAGCGTGTGTGGCGGCAACCAGATGAGGAGTACAAAGACAAGTGTGTCTTGCCTACAGTCAAGCATGGTGGTGGGAGTGTCATGGTCTGGGGCTGCATGAGTGCTGCTGGCACTGGGGAGCTACAGTTCAGTGAGTTAGCCATGAATGCCAACATGTAGTGTGACATACTGAAGCAGAGCATGATCCCCTCCCTTCAGAGACTGGGCTGCAGGGCAATATTCCAACGACCCCAAACACAGCTCCAAGATGACCACTGCCTTGATAAAGAAGCTGAGGATAAGGGTGATGGACTGGCCAAGCATGTCTCCAGACCTAAACCCTATTGAGCATCTGTGGGGCATCCTCAAACGGAAGGTGGAGAAGCGCAAGGTCTCTATCATCCACCAGCTCCGTGATGTCATCATGGAGGAGTGGAAGAGGACTGCAGTGGCAACCTGTGAAGCTCTGGTGAACTCCATGCCCAAGAGGGTTAAGGCAGTGCTGGAAAATAATGGTGGCCATACAAAATATTGACACTTTGGGCCCAATTTGGACATTTTCACTTAGGGGTGTACTCCCTTTGGTTGCCAGCGGCTTAGACATTAATGGCTGTGTGTTGAGTTATTTTGAGGGGACAGCAAATTTACACTGTTATACAAGCTGTACACTCACTACTTTACATTGTAGCAAATTGTCATTTCTTCAGAGAGTGTGTGTGTGTGTGTTTATATAAAATAAAATATTTACAAAAATGTGAGGGGTGAACTCACTTTTGTGAGATACTGCATATATAATGTGTTTTTTGAATTAGCTTTATCTTTGATGTAAAGCAGCACTTCCAGAATCCTCATCTAGGCGAGAATGCCTCAGGGCTCTGATACAGAGTATCTGAGCAAAGACAACACATGCAAGGTAAATCACTGAAATGTGCAGATGTACCCACGGCCTCAGTGAAGGCTAGGCAAAGCCAAGGGGTACATCTGCCAGAATGGTGGAGCTGAAAGGGAGGGAGGAGCCTGCGGGGAGGCAAACTTCATTTCTTGCAAAGGAGGGCTATGATGTCAAATATCTCTAGCAGTGTTTTAAAGTGGACCTCTTTCACAAGCCTGAATTTTCGACATGTCACAATACATAGAAACAAATACTGTACATTTATATCAATAAAGAAATGAATTCGTGCAACAGAGAATTAATCAGTGACATTGCCTAAGGTGGGTCATCATCAGTCTCTTACAGGCTACAAAGAGATATTTCCAGTCTCCTCCGCCCCCCCAGAGATCACAGTACAACTTTATCTCTGTAATCTGGCATATCTATAATGTATTACCTTAGGCTTTTTATTCCTTTTAGTTTTTTGTATATATACTCTTGCCAATATTGGTTTTAAACCAGACATTAAATACACACACTATATCACCAAAAGTATTGGGGCAACTTTCACACGCACATGACATTTAATGGCGTCTTAGTCGTTAGGGTTCAATATTGAGTTCACCCACCCACCCTTTGCAGTTATAACAGCTTCAACTCTTCTGGGAAGGCTGTCCACAAGGTTTAGGAGTGTCTATGGGAATGTTTGACCATTCTTCCAGAAGCGTATTTGTGAGGTCAGGCACTGATGTTGGATGAGAAGGCCTGGCTTGCAGTCTCCTCTCTAATTCATCCCAAAGGTGTTCTATTGGGTTGGGGCCAGGAAAATCGGGTTGAGGTGCAGGCCAGTCAAGCTCCTCCACCCCTAACCCGCTTATCCATGTCTTTATGGATCTTACTTTGTGTACTGGTCCAAATCATGTGGTGGAGGGGGGGATTATGATGTGGGGTTGGACTTGGCCCCTTAGTTTCAGTGAAGGGAACTCTTAAGTCATTAGCATACCAAGCTATTTTGGACAATTTCATGCTCCCACCTTTGTGGGAACCTTCCTCTTCCAACATGACTGCGCACCAGTACACAAAGGAAGGTCCATAAAAACATGGATGAGCGAGTTTAGGGTGGAGGAAATTGACTGGCCTGCACAGAGTCCTGACTTCAACCCAATAGAATACCTTTGGAATGAATTAGAGCAGAGACTGCAAGCCAGGCCTCCTCATTCACATCAGTGCCTGACCTCAATTGTGCTTCTGGAAGAATGGTCAAAAATTCCAATAAACACACTCCTAAACCTTGTGGACAGCCTTCCCAGAAGAGTTGAAGCTGTTATAGCTGCAAAGGGTGGGTGGGCCAACTCAATATTGAACCCTACAGACTTAAGCCTCGTACACACGGGAAGACGATCGTACGTACGATCGTCGCAAATCGTATGTTGCATAATGTAACTTGCATACTGACTGCACTACACAATCGTACGAGCACAGAACGTTCAGATGCATGTAATTAGCATCCAGCCGTTCCTGACTTCTGAGCATGCGTGTTTTGCACAATACAACTTGTTGTACCAACTGCTCTGTACACACGATACAACGGTCGTATGAGCACTTGTTGTTACGACCAAGTTTTCTAGTCTGCTCATACAACTCCCTTGTACGACCGTTCTAATCACACATGCGAACGATCAATTTCACGTACGACCTGTTGTATACGGTCATCGTCCCATGTGTACGAGGCTTAAGACTTATGGCAAAAAAGTTCATGCGAGTGTAAAAGGCAAGCATGCCAATACTTTTGGCAATATAGTGTATATGTTGAGGTGTATCTGTGGCCCTGAAAGAAGACATTTGTGAAACAGACTTTTTTTGGTTTATGGAAAATAAATTTAATTCTGGGCAAGTGTAGTGAGATTTGCAGGGGTGCCATAGACGTTTTGAAAAATATGTAAAAGTGCTAGCATTTTGAAATATTGAAAAATTAAATGGTAAATCAATGTCACAAGTTAAAAAGTAAAAATATATATTAAATGCAATCATTCATTGGTTCCTTTCGTAACAAGACTTGTGCGAGATCTCGGGCGGACTTGATAGCTAATTATATAACATTGTTCCATTCCAACTTTGATACTTAACCACTTCGCCACCAGGCCAATTCTGACATTTCTCTCCTACATGTAATAATCATCTTTTTTGCGAGAAAATGACTCAGAACCATATATATATATATATATATATATATATATATATATATATATATATATTTTTTAGCAGAGACCTTAGGGAATAAAATGGTGGTCATTGTAACTTTTTATGCCACGCAGTATTAGCGCAGCAATTTTTCAAAGGCTTTTTTTGGGGGAAAAAAAAAAGTTTCATGAATTAAAAAAACCAGTAACGTTATCCCTATTTTTTTGTATATTGTGAAAGATGTTACGCCAAGTAAATAGATACCCAACATGTCATGCTTTAAAATTGCGCCAAACTTTGGTACTTAAAAATCTCCATAGGCGATGCTTTACTGGTTACATTTTTAGAGTTACATTGGAGGTCTTGGGCTAGAATTCTTGCTCTCGGTCTAACGCACGCGGCGATACCTCACGTGTGATTTGACCGTTTACATATGCGGGTGCGTTCGCTTCTGTGCGCGAGCTTTAAATTTTATTTATTTTTTGATCACTTTTATTCCTATTACAAGGAATGTAAACATCCCCTGTAATAGGAATCTTGCGCGACAGGAAAGACACAGATCAGAAGAAAAAAAAACGAGCGATCTCTGTCTTTTCTGCCGAGTTCATGGCATTGTTTACATCCCGTGACCCTGACGTCATACATCGCGCCCAGGCCTCCGAGGCGCATAGAGATGACTGGTGACCATCTGGTCATCACTACGCTCAGCATCCATCGGCGACGGATCTGTTCTTCGAGCCGCCGATGGCACGAGCGGCAGTTCAGCCGCTTGATCATTCTTATCGGCAGCGGGAGGGGACAGCCCCCCCCGCCGATAAGAACAATCAGGCGGCTGAACTGCCGCTATGATCATTCTTATGGTGCAGGGAATCGCTGGCGGATAAAAATGATACCTGAATGATGCTGGTAGCTGCCGGCATTGTTCAGATGTCCCCACTCAAAGACCAGGACGTCCGGCGGTCGGGAAGTGGTTAAAGATTGTTTAGCATTGGAGAAATACTTAGTCAAGTCTGGAACTCTGAAAAACTGTAAAATGAAAAGCTCTGCATGCGTGGGAGTGACAGCCAGTCACGGAGATCGTGGCCCTGGAAGGAAGAAGGGCAGAAGATGGACACAGCCAGCACAGGGGACAGTGCTGAATGTCGCAGGCTTCATTTGCAGGTAAGTGGCACATAATGGGCTACTATGCGATGCATAGTAGCCCATTATGCATCTACTTTGCAGGAGAATACAGAGGAAGTAAACCCAATCTGTTTACTTCCTCTAAGTAAAGCTTAACCACTTGCCGACCGCCATCTGACAGCGACAGAGTGGCTCTGTAAGGCAAAACGCTGTTATACGACGGCAGCTGCCAGATCGCGCCCGCGTGCTCACTGTGTCCGGGGAGCGGCGGATTCGATGCCCCCCCAGAGTGAAAGAACGGAGGTCTGTGTAAGTAAACACGGACCTCCGTTCTGTGAGAGGGGGAAGGACTGATCACAGCCTTCCTCTACATGGAAGCTGTGATCACTTCCCTTCCCCTGCTAGGGCTGCCCCCATACAGTAAGAACACGCCCATGGAACACAGTTAACCCTTAGAGCGCCCCCTGCGGGTTAACCCCTTCACTGCCAATGGCATTTACACAGTAATCAGTGCATTTTTATAGCACTGATCGCTGTATAAATGCCACCGTCGGGATCGTCCCCTTCCCTTCACTAGTGTCGAAGGTACATCTCCTTCCGACACTAGTCAGGAAGGGGGAGAGTGTCTTGCCTCCAGGCACAAATGAATGTGTCTGGAGGCAAGAAAGTGAGACCCCCCCGTAGCTTAGGCGGCGAGGGGCCTGTGTCACTCGTGCGCCCGCGCTAGACCGTCGACGGCAGCATATTGTCGCAAAACGGAATGTCTCGGTGAGACAGCGACAGTCTACCGCCAGCCGTTCACCAATTCGAAATGAATCTCCTTCATTTGTCTAA
>BLSH010533448.1:557690-574638 GCA_018402905.1 Glandirana rugosa | reverse complement strand
CAGCGGACATGTCGGACCATTTTGACACTTTTTTGGGACCATTGGCATTTATACAGCGATCAGTGCTATAAAAATGCACTGATTACTGTGTAAATGCCATTGGCAGTGAAGGGGTTAACCTGCAGGGGGCGCTCTAAGGGTTAACTGTGTTCCCTCAGTGTGTTCTAACTGTGTGTGGGCTGCCCTAGCAGGGGAAGGGAAGTGATCACAGCTTCCATGTAGAGGAAGGCTGTGATCACAGCCCTTCCCCCTCACACAGAACGGAGGTCCGTGTTTACTTACACGGACCTCCGTTCTTTCACTCCGGGGGGGGGGGCATCGGGGGTGGCCGGCGGAGATCGAATCCACCACACCCGCTCCCTGGCCCTCCCCGGACACAGTGAGCGCGCGGGCGCGCCTCCGGCGGCACGCGCGCTCTCACTGTGCGCGATCTCGCAGCCGCCGTCATATGACGGCGATTTGCGCAGGAGCGCCACCTTGTCGCCGTCAATTGCCGATCAGCGGTCGGCAAGCGGTTAAAGGTTGCTAGACTCACTGGCTTACATCAACTTATGTTGAGCTGGAGCAGCTACATATGGATCGAAATCTGTCTCTTCACTGTTGAACCAACCAAACTTCAATTCATCTGGTCAGCTCAACATGCCAGTCTTGACCTGCACCTGCAGACCGGGAACTGTAACATCCCAAAGAAACTTCAGTTTTGGAGATGCTCTGCTAGCACTACACAGCCAGCTCACTGAGCCCAGTAGTACTCCAGTCCAGTCATTCCTGACTCCTGTCACTCGTGACTCCTACCTTTTTTTTCACCGGCTGTCCCGGACGGACCCGATCACAGCAGTCAGCAGGCTAGGTTTTCTCCTCCAGGTCCTCCTAGGTTTTCCTCCTCCTGCAGCGTCTGTCACCACTGGCTCCCTCTCTCCTCTCTGGCCTGTGTCACCTGCCGCCGCTGCCAGCTTCTTCTTGCTGCTGCCTGGGCTGGTCTGGTGTGGTTCTCTCCCGCGCTCAGCGCTGCGCTGGGCGGCCTCTGCACTGTCCCTCCCCCAGATAGTCCCTCGCTCTTTCTTCGCACCCACCGCACCGCACGCCTGGCACCCCCCCCTCCACAGTGGGCGGCGACCCGGCGGCTCGGATCGGATTCGCACAGCCAGCACTGCAGAGAGAGTGAGTGAGTGAGCCAGGCAGGGGCAGAGAGCTGCGAGTGCGCCCCCCCAGATGTTGCGCCCGGTGCGTCCGGCCCCCCTTGCACCCCCCACGCTACGCCTCTGGGTCTGAAGACATGCTTGGCCAGTTCATCACCTTTACCCTCAGCTTCTTTAGCAAGGCAGTGGTCGTCTTGGAGGTGTGTTTGGGGTCATTATCATGTTGGAATGTTGCCCTGCAGCCCAGTCTCCATAGGGAGGGGATCATGCTCTGCTTCAGTATGTCACAGTACATGTTGGCATTCATGGTTCCCTCAATGAACTGTAGCTCCTCAGTGCCGGCAGCACTCATGTAGCCCCAGACCATGACACTCCCACCACCATGCTTGACTGTAGGTAAGACACACTTGTCTTTGTACTCCTCACCTGGTTGCCGCCACACACGCTTGACACCATCTGAACCAAATACGTTTATCTGGGTCCCGTCAGGCCACGGGACATGGTTCCAGTAATCTATGTCCTTAGTCTGCTTGTCTTCAGAAAACGGTTTGTAGGCTTTCTTGCACATCATCTTTAGAAGCGACTTCCTTCTGGGATGACAGCCATGCAGACCAATTTGATGCAGTGTGCGGCATATGGTCTGAGTACTGACAGGATAACCCCCACCCCTTCAACCTCTGCAGCAATGCTGGCCGCACTCATATGTCTATTTCCCAAGGAAATCCTCTGGATATGACCCTGAGCACGTGCACTCAACTTCTTTGGTTGACCATGGAGAGGCCTGTTCTGAGTAGAGCCTGTCCTGTTAAACCGCTGTATGGTCTTGGCCACTGTGCTGCAGCTCAGTTTCAGGGTCTTGGCAATCTTCTTATAGCCTAGGCCATCTTTATGTAGAGCAACAATTCTTTTTTTTCAGATCCTCAGAGAGTTCTCTGCTATGAGGTGCCATGTTGAACTTCCAGTGACCAGTAACCCTAACCAGTCACATGACACCAGTGAGGAAAAATGGCTAATTGGGCCCAATTTGGATATTTTCACTTAGTGGTGTACTCACTTTTGTTTCCAGTGGTTTAGACATTAATGGCTGTGTGTTTAGTTATTTTGAAAGGACATCAAATTTACACTGTTATACAAGCTGTATACTCACTACTTTACATTGTAGCAAAGTGTCATTTCTTCAGTGTTGTCACATGAAAAGATACAGTAAAATATTTGCAAAAATGTGAGGAGTGTACTCACTTTTGTGAGATACTGTATATTGGCCTAAACTGAAGAATACATTTGTTTTTTTATATATTTTTTTGGACATGTATTATAGCAAAAACGAAAAAATATTGTTTTTTTTTTCAAAATCGTCGCTCCTCACGCAGAGGTGACCAAATACCACCAAAAGAAAGCTCTATTTGTGGGGGAAAAAGGACATCAATTTCATTTGAGTACAGCATTGCATGACCACACAATTGTCAGTTAAAGCGACACAGTGCCAAATCCCAAAAAGTGCTCTGGTCAGGAATCCTTCTGGGGCTGAAGTGGTTAAATGGCCATATGCTTTAATGACTGTGCCACAAGCAAATATGTAACAGACAGTACAACCCTCAGTACACTCATTTTAATAAAATAAAACTGTTCTGTTGCATATCCTTTACTACACATAGCTAACCTTAAAGTGATATTAAAGTCTTTTTTTTTTCTTTTCTTTTTAATAACAAACATACTTACCTGCTCTGTGCTGTGGTTTTGCACAGAGCAGCCTGAATCCTCTTCTCTGGTCCCTCACTGGCGCCCTTGGCCCCTCCCTCCTGCCCCCACAGCAAGCAGCTTACCATGGGGGCATCCAAGCAGGCGTACTCCCACCCACTCTGTCTCCTGATTGGCTCACTGGCTGTGATTGATCGGCTCCCACTGTTGCCAAAAGCCAATCAGGAGTGCGAGTCCCCGGAGAACCAGGGCTCTTGTGGACATCGCTACTACACAGGTTTTTACCTTCATGCATAGTATGCAACTTCTGCCTTTACAATCACTTTAACAAAGAATGTGCTGTACTTAGAATGCAGTAGTCAGGAGTAAGAAATGTAAAACACAGTAAGGGGAATTTATCAAAACTTGTGCAGTCAGAATCTGGAACAGCTGCACATGGCAACCAATCAACTTCTATCTTCAGCCTGTTCAGCTTCGAAAATAAAACAAATAAAAGCTATGAGCTGATTGGTTGCCATGCACAGCTGCTCCAGATTCTGTCTAGTTCTAGCTCATTTAGACAGGCGCTGAGACAGGTCCTGTATGCTGAGTCACTTTTTGCTGCATCTGCATCCACCAGAGAGCTTTACCTATAGAAGTGGGTGCACAGATCCAAATGCAGATACTGTGTGTTCAGATACATGCATCACTTCCTGTCTGCATGTCAAATTTTGACATTCAACTATGTCCAAGCAGCTGCTGTGTCCCAATTGACTTTGACTGGACTGCCTGCATAGGGATGCACAGAACACCAAGTATCCCCACACATGTGAATGAGGCCTAATTGTCATATGGGCCAGTAATTAAGAGAAGTATGAAAACGTTTTAAAAATTATACTTACCTAGGTGGATGCTGCATCTGTCCGCCCAACGGCTCTAAGGGTGAGAGCCGAGTAATCAAACACCGCTGATCACTCAGTTCTCAATGCTCCTTGAGCAGAAAGCTCGTGATTGCCAGCCTCTGGCTTTCTGCTCTGCCTCCCGATGCTCACTGAAACACTGGGCTGTGGAAGGACTGGGAGCAGCTCGCTGAGATTCTGAACTGAGTGCCGTAACAGGTCCAAGCATGTGAGCGGATTCCGACCATATGGTTATGATCTTTCCACAGCCTAGACCGGCTCTGTGACGTCAGCCGACAACCCGCTGTTTGCTGAAAATGGGTCACAGCAGTGAACTCACCCTCCGGGGCCCAGGCATGCTCTTCCTCAGCCCAGGCTTTAGATCCAGCCTCTTTCTGCCTGAAGCTGGCAGCCTCTTTCCTAGTCCAGAGGGCCTCCACTATCCCCCTTAATAGTTCAGGGCTAGTACCCCCACCCACATCCAGGGGCCTTTGCCACACTATCCACCATTTCCTAGTCAATGGTCTCTTCTGCACTCTCCCGTCCAAGGCCTCCTCTACAGCCCCCCCAAGTTCCCAAGTTCAGAGCCTCCTCTGCACCCTGCCCTCTGAATCCAGGTCCTTTGCCACACCAACCCCACTTTTCAAGTCCAGGGCCTACAGTGTAATCCTCTCCTAGTCCATGGTCTCCCCTGCATCACCCAGTCCAGGGCCCCCTCTGCACTCCCCACCCCAGTCCAGGGCCTCCTGTGTTTTTCCCTCCTAGTCCAGGGTCTCCTCTGCACCCCCTAGTCCAAGGCCTCCTCTGCATCCCCTAGTCCAAGGCCTCCTCTGCAATCCCCTGCTAGTCTAGGACCTCCTCTGCACCTCCCAGTCCAGGGACTACTGTGTACTCCCCTCCTAGTCCTGGGCCTCCTCTCCTAATCCAGGGTCTTTGCCACACCAACCCTTTTCTAGTCCAGGGCTTCCTCAGGTTTTCTCTGACTGGTTGAGGTGGAGAGGGCCTGCACACAAACCCCTCTTCTTGTCCTAATAAATGCCTTCCAGTTCCAGGAAGGCTCTCCCATACTCAAGCGTCACTCTGAAATGCCTTTCTATAGCGCTGGCAGGCGGCAGTGACACCCATAGAGCAGTGCTTTACAGTACGGGCGGAACACCTGGCGGCGCCCCCCTAGAGGTGTCACCTGAGGTGTGTGCCCCCTAGTTTTGCCCCTGCCCCATTGTGGAATTTTTTAGAGAGCAAGATACAAGTGTTAAGAAACAACATATCAAACTTTATTATAGTAGAACATAATAAAAGTCCATTAGATAAAAGTCAATTGCAGCTGTATGTTTGACAAACATTATAACATGATATAAGTGTTGTTACAAGATCTCATTACAACGGTACCCCTCATCCTTATTGCAAACCATATGCTGGAGTTGTAGCTAGTTGGTAGGGAATACCAAACCCGTTTCAGAAAGACTGCTTTCCTTCCTCAGGGGAGTACAGTATCCCATATAGCAAGTAATTGTGCTGCAAGTTTGACAATGACTTGTTAAGCTATTGCTAGACTTGCGAGACTACACAAGTTTGTTGCACAATTGCAGCAAGTCCGCATTGCATGACTACATATCTTTGTAAACATTCTGCAAGTTCTGGTTCAGTTATGTTGTGCAATAGTCATCCCACCACAGGGGTCACTGTGGCTGAATGTTCATGCTGTAGACTTGCAGAGCTCTTGCTGTAGACTCACCACTGCAACTTTGCTCTTGCTAGAGACTTGCCATGCAAATTTGCTACATATTCAAAAAGTGTCAACTAGAACTTCAAGTGCTCTGTAAGTGAAAATACGCAGCACGTTAACAGACTTGCAATTCAACACTGCCTCAAATTTATGTTAGAAATGAAGTTACAACAAGTACAGCCGCCACTCTGATAAAATCAATATGCCACCATGCATTTGTTGTACTCAGTTTTTCGCATTTCATCCTACTTGGCCACTATAGAGGAGTGTGGTGCCTACTCTGCCCCATAGCTCTTTTCTCCATCAAGAGGCAACCCGCATATTAGGCCTCAGTGTGTCCTTTTTCCACCTGCTGGGAGTGGTGGTGGCGACCCTGGGTTGGACAGATGCATAGCGGTATATTGATACTACGTGACGGCTGTACTTGTTGTAACTTCATTCCTAACATGAACGACCCTACACCCTATACTGTAAACCCCTAAAGGAAGGAAAGCAACATTTCTGAAACATGTTTTGGTATTCCCTACCCTCAAAC
Organism: Glandirana rugosa; assembly: GCA_018402905.1. Lineage (NCBI taxonomy): Eukaryota > Metazoa > Chordata > Amphibia > Anura > Ranidae > Glandirana > Glandirana rugosa. Next base: position 568,662 of record BLSH010533448.1, on the reverse strand, counting down.
TACAACTTCAGCTTATGGTTGGCAATAGGGATTAGGCGTACCAATTGTAATAAGATCTTGTAACACCATGTGATATCATGTTATAATGTTGGTCAATCATAAAGCTGAAATGGTTTTCTATCTAATGAACTTTTATTATGTTCTCCTATAATAAAGATTGATACATTATTTTTTTTAACGCTTGTATCTTGTTGCCTAAAAAAAATCCCACAATAGGGGATCTTTACACAATGTAATTGTTGATATAGGGATGGTGGCAAAACTTCATGTTTTTACCTCTGGTTAAAATCTGCTTGCAAGTATCTGTGGAATGTACACTGAGCTGCACATGTACAGCTCACTGTACATTTTCAGCATACTTTAGTGCCGGGATGAATTGACTCCTATGCGTACGTGCAGGAGTTACATCTTCCTGGCTTTGCCAATTAGGATAGGTGAAAAAGCCAAGCCTGGAAGAAGACCTGGAGAAGATGTCAGTGAGCAGAGGTAAGTTTAGTTCTGCAATAAAGGATGTCTAATTCCAAGAAAAGAAATGTAATATAATACAAGATTACCAGTCCTTAGATGTGGTGGTTTCATTTGTTTTATTTTTGCAGGCCAAATACATTTTCTGCAAAGACAGAAAGATACTTGTTGATCTTGCAAGAATTCCGTTATCTTTGTAACTACTGTACTTGTTCTTTGGACCTGTATCACAAACAATGTTATCCATTTTCCGCCTATTGTTTGTGATCTACAAACCACCTCCCACCTTTGTAATGAAGAAGAGAAGATGTATGTATCCAAATCATGGAGTAGCCTAGGGTGACAAAACTGCTTCTCCGTAGATACAGTACACTGATTGAACGTTGTCACCCTAGGACAGGAAGTGTGCTCCCAAGGTGACCACTATTTCCATATCAATGAATACAAGGTTTTCTCTGACTGGTTGAGGTGGAGAGGCAGACGGATGAGGTCACAATCTCTACCTCAGGCCAATCAAAGAAAGCCTTGTATTCACTGGTGAAAATGCAAGGCTTATTCTGAATGGCAGAGAATCACTAAGCCCAGCTCTCTTTATCTCCAGCAGCAGATGGGAAGTCACTTATACTGCTGCCACAGCGCTACTTGCTGCATGTAGCTAATGCTACTACAGTCCATTACAGCAAACCCATTTTCCACATTGTTCTGTGTATGGAAACAGTTTGGCTCAGCTTGGCCCAAACCAACTATTTAAAGTGACATTAAATATGGAATTCTATTTTACCTGTTTATAGGGGAAAACTGGGAGAAGTAGTATATCTTTCATCTTAGTAATGACAAATAAATGACCAGTTAAAGAAATTCATATTCCAATATTCATGATTGTTGGTGTAGTCTGGAAGAGAAAGAGGCAGCGCTATGAGCCAATTAGGCTCTACAGCATTGTACAGTGCAATCCAGCGCTAGCAGCTTGCTGACAGGAGGAGAGAGCAAAAGGGATGACATCCTCATCAGGGTTCAGTGGCCCTTTCTTGATCTGGCCAGAAGGCTGGGGGTGAGTAACTGACCAAACTGTATGGCTTAATTGTAGTCTGTCCATGCAGACTGGCGTAGGTGCCTCAATCAACTGGAGTGTCTCTAAATTTGTCTGTACAGATTTCACATCATTTAGAAAGTAAGATGGTTCATATTTTTGTATTTCAACTATGCAGCAGTTTAGTTGTTTCATTCATCCTTTTGTAAAAAAAAAAAAACTTTTGAGGTGACACGTTTGACGCAACAAAACCTATTGTTTATGGAAAATGTACATAGAGACAGAAACCCATCAGAACTTTTAATTTACATGGCTTTCAATAAAGGAAAAGTTAAAATGTTCTTGAACAGAAAATGTAAACCCCCCTGGCCAATGCTCCAGTGATAGCTTACACAATGCATATGATAATGGCTAAAAACTGTTGTGTTAGGAAGCCTTCTTTTTGGGAAGTCTTTTTCTCAATACACTGAATATTCTTCATGTTTGTGTGTATTGGGAAGTTTTATATATAGTATCATATTTTCTGAACGTAATTTCCTGGAAAAAGTCCTTCCCTTCCATTAAATCTTCCTTTCCACCAACCAGAAACATCTGAAAATACAGAAATCACAAAGAATCCAATTAAAATGTGATAAAATACATGGTGAATTCTAACATACGTTTGTGGTTTGTAAATAGCAATAGAACATATAAACACATTTATATGGGTAATTTCCAGCCTCCCTCTCAGTTCTATACTAACCCGTCCCTGATGCACCAGGATGCCGCTGTGCAGCCTCCTTGGCAAACGATGTCAAGCAACCAAGGTCTTGGTGGATTGGGGACAGGTGAGTGTATGACTGGGAGTGGGTCAAGGGGAAGCAGGGTTACCCATAAGTAACTACATCAAAAATGCAGTTACACTTTAAAGCGGTTGTCTACTCAAAAAAGTGTTTTTTTACCTACAGGTAAGCCTATAATAAGGCTTACGTGTAGGTAAAATGAATATCTCTTAAAACTGTACGATTTAGGAGATATTCCACTTGCAATGCAGCCGCTGATGTCACGGCGCATGTGCAGTGATGGCGCGGCGAAGGCCCGGCGCATAGCGCCGGACCCTGCTGGAAAGTCCGCTGGAAAGACGGGCTCCAGCGCAAATGTGCGGGAGTAACATCTCGCGGCTCCGGCCACTCACAGCGCCGGAGCCACGAACCCGAAATAAGCCACACTGCGAAGATGTCCGCTCCCTCTGCAGAGACCGGGCAGCCCTGTGGGAGCTTCATTCTAAGGTGAGTACTTCATAATGGGCTAGTATGCAGTGCATACTAGCTCATTATGCCTTTGCCTTGCAGGTTATTGTTTTTTTTTTCCTTGGGTAAACAACCACTTTAAGCAATCAACAAAGCTAATATATGTATCTATATATATATATATTTATATGTAAATGTTTCAAGAGTTCATCATAGTTATCTGGTCTGTCTAACTTGAAACTACATATTATACTATACTTATTCCGCCATCTGACAGATAATGGAAAATTTCCTATTAAATACTTAGCATAATTTTCCTTTCCTGATGGACTCCATGGCAGAATACGTATGGGTTAACCCCTCCTCCACTCCTCCCCTATAGGACCCCACTCCCATAAATCTTTGCTCTGAGCCAGAGGCCGCGTTCCATAACTAACCTACTCAAGACACTGGGTGGGAACTCCTGCTGCCATGGAGTCCATCAGGAAAGGAAATTTACAGTAAGTATTTGATGGGAAATTTTCAGTTTTCCTGACAGACTCCATGGCAGCATACGTATGGTAACTAACTAGCCATACACCTCATGGGCGGGCAATGCTGAACCAAAGGCTTTAATTTGTATCGTCAACAGACAGGACCTGCAAGCCAAAATAAACAGAGGTTAAAAAAGCAGACTCTACACAATAATGAGCCACAAATGTACTGATTGAGGACCACAAGGCTGCCTTAGATTATGTTGGGAACCACATGCTGTGAAGCTGCCCAAGATGTAGACCACCTCCTGGTCGAGTGAGCAGTCACAAAGAAGCCAAGCCCTTGGCTCTGTGAGCCTGTTGGATGGCCTAGACCAGGGATATGCAATTAGCGGACCTCCAGCTGTTGCAAAACTATCATGCCTCTGCCTCTTGCTATGCCTCATGGGACTTGTAGTTCATCAACACTTGAATGTCCGCTAATTGCATATCCCTGGCCTAGACAATCCTTGCCACAATCGTCCTAGATGAGGCACATTCTCTCTGTCCTTTCTGACAAAAGAATGAACAGGCGTTCTGAAGCATGAAGCATGAAGGAAGCTGTAGCTTGTAGATATGACTTCACAATATCTGAGGGATTCCTAAAATGCTGGGAGTGAACTCAGGATTCCCTGTTTACTAGATATGCGCTTTAAACAACTAAGCCACAGCATGCTCTCTCCCATGTCTAAGGACGCAAGTTAGAACTCTAAAGGTTGGCAGAACAATTTTCTTGGCTCCAATGAAAGACTGATGCACCCCTGGGAATAGAGTCAAGCATAGGTAACAGCACCGCTCGACTGGAAAGAACGTAAGAAAAGTTCTCCATGACCAGTTAATCAATCTCTGAGGCTTTTTATGCCGATGCGATAGCCGGGAAAAAAAGCGAACTTGACAGAAAGACCTTTAACAGAGACAGCCCTAGAACACTCTGCTCCAATTCCCGAGGGGGAGTTGAGAACAAGAGGAAGACTCCATTTGGAAAACCTCCGCTTACTCCGAGGTCTGAGCCTAGCTGCTCCCTTGAAGAATTGTTGGACAGGAAAAGATGCCTAGACCGGAATACACCTGTGCAGGCCGATAAAGCTGGCACTTGAACTCCGAGGGAGCTGACCGATAGAGCCAGAACTAAATCCGACTGAAGGAAGCCTAGAATATTTAGAACTTCTAGATCACTACATGATCTGTCAGCAGCAGACATAGGTGTGCGCAGCCTATTGCATTAGGGTGTGCACCACAAAGCGCAAACAAACATGAATGTGTGTGTATATATGTCAGAAAGGCAGAGATCGGTGTCAGTAGTTTATTTTTATTTTATTTCATTTTTTTTTACAATTTTGTTTTTTTATTATTTTTTTACAATATTATATTTTATTTATTTATTTTTTACAATTTTATTTAGGAGCCCTGCTGGGGGGGCTTTGGTGAAATATCAGGGGTCTAAACAGACCCCTGATGTCTCGCTTTTGAGAAAGAGGAAGGGACTGAGGACAAAGATTCCCCCATCCCTTTCTCTGCAGCCAGGCAGCAGGGGAATCTGCACAGTACAGGGTGATTAGGGTGTGCCCAGGCACACCTGCCACCTATGTGCGCACGCCTATGGCAGCAGACATGTTTTGAACAAACTTTGACCAGATTCTCCCGTAAACTTTGTTTGCGTTCATTCTTCTAGTATTCAAGAGAGAGGAGATGACTCTGGAGGAACAGCTGAGGACCTCCAATCTTGAGAACCAGACTGTCAGACACAACCGTGCTGGACATGGATGTAGAATTGCACCCAGTGAAAGAAGGTCTGGCCTGAGGAGAAGGTGCACTGGGTTCCGGAAACTGAACTGTGCTAGCAAGGGGAACCATGGCCTAATTGGCCAATAAGGCATCACTGCCACTACCTCCACAACCTCTGTTTGGAGTTTTCGTAGAAAACCTGAGGTTGACCAGGACTGGAAGAAATGCACAGGTCCTACTGCATTACCAATGATCCATCAGGGCATCTGCACCTGAAAACCTCCACATGTAGAGACCATTCTTTGTTGTCTAATTGGACTCTGGAAAGAAAGTCTGTTAGAATATTTTGGACTCTGGGGACATAAGCCACTGAGATGTAGGCTCAATTCTTCTGAGCCCAAGACATAACTGGCTCAGCTTCCTGTAATAGAAAACAGGCTGTGAGTCCCCCTTGTCTTTTAATGTAGGAGACAGCTGTAGAGTTGACTAACCTAAGAGCACTGACGCTCCCTTCGTTATATGGTGAAAGGCCTGTAGAGTGCAGAAGGCTGCCCATACTTTCAGAATGTTCAACACATGTGAAATTGACAGCTCCACCTGTCTTGAGCTATCCCCGACAGGTGGCAAGCCCCTCCATTCTGTATTTGTAGCATTGGATGTGAATGTGAACTAGGAAATGGGGCAATGAAATGGCAAATGAGCCAGTTTCTCCATTGCAGCCACAGGGGACTTGCTGTCATGACTCAGGTTATGTAGATGACCTGAATTCTGCTTCCTGGCTCCCACTGCTGGAGAAACCCCTTCTGGAGGGGCCGCCTTCTCCAGCTCCCACTTGATCCTCGGATTCGTTGACACCATGGTGCCAATTTTAGACACTGAAAAGGCGCACAGGTGGGAAGAAGACAGGGCCAGGAATATTCTGTTCCAGAACATTGGGATCCAGAGTCAAGGCAATGGTCCCCTTGATTATATTGAACTGAGCCCCGAGGCACACAAGAGACTGAGTGGGCTCCAGGTGTCTCTGTTCCAGATTCTGCTGCCCACCGAATTCGAGGATCATAGAAAAGACCTGAGCTCTAGGCTTCAGCAGCTGACCTCTTTCTTGGGATAGTAGGACAAGGACATCCACGTAACTATGCAGGCGTATTCTCCTTGTTTTGAAAAAGACTATAACAACAAATTAGACCTTGAAAACACACAGGGTGATGTTGAAAGCTAGAATGGCTGGAGCTGGAGATGGTCTTGACCTACAGCGAACTTGCAGAAGCCTTCTACAATGGGCACATGATTGTAAGCATCTTAAGTCTATGGGAAACAAGCCAGTCACCTGGTTGGACCTCCTATGAATCAGGGACAATGTTTCCACCTTGAACTTCTCCTTTTGCTGAAAACTGTCTCAGATGCCCAAGGTCTTCGCAAGCTGTTCCTCTTCATGAACATAAAGAGGGGGAGTACCTGTCCTTAAATCTCTCGCATTCAAAGACTGGCACAGCAGCACTTTGCGACACCAGTGACTTACGTAAAAGTATGAGTATATGCTTCCTTTACCTCAGAGTGAGGCAAAATCCCTGGGAATGAATCCGAGATGAGGAGGACTTCTGTTGCACCATGCATGTCCCAAAAAGACCACTTTGATGTCCCAATAGTCTGAGGCCCAAACTCAGTAGCTTCTTGGATACCCGGGTTCAAGTTTTAGCATACTCCTGAGGGGTTATCTGGTCTCCTCACAAGCTCTTCCTAAAATCCTGCACGCTCTAAACTTTGTTCTATAGACTGTCATCTTCCAGGTTAACCGGCGCCGGACCCCAACTTGCCAACTGTGGCCCGGGTTGCGGTGCTAACCAGCTTGCCAAAACATGAAGCTCCCTCAAAAGGAATGCTACACTACACCTATTAGAGGCGGAATCAGCAAGCTCAGGCCCCAGCCATAGCACTCACTTTGCCATAACTGATGAGAGCATAACCCACGCCACTATGCGAATGATGTCATTTAGAGCCTTACCATGGAAACCGACATCAGCTCCGGCTCCTGAACTACAGAGTTTCTGAAAACGCTCTTGAATACTGCGTCCACATTCTCCATCCATTCAATGTCGAAAGTGAAGAGCGTACTAACAATAGAAAAATTTTGGTATGACCAAATTCAATGTCAGAAGTGACATAATGTGATGAATATTTTTGTATGTATTAATTAGTTTCTGAGCATGCGTAGTCGTGATCATACGTTTTTTTTCGTATGAAAACCTACTAATGATACGATAAAAGGGACCTTGAGTTAACGTACGAAAATTATTTTATAGCCTGCACATCCAGCTTTTGTTATCCGAAAAATCCAAATCGACTGTCGAAAGGAGCATACTAACGGTAAGAATTTCTGATGATCGGCCGTCAAACAAAAATTCCCGTCCGAAATTTGCATCATGTGTATGGGCCTTTAGGCAATGTTTCTCAACTCCAGTCCTCAAGGCGCCCCAACAGGTCATGTTTTCAAGCTTTCCATTATTATGCACAGGTGATTTGATTAGTTTCACTGCCTTAGTAATTACCACAGCCATTTCATCTGGGAGAAATCCTGAAAACATGACCTGTTGGTGCTCCTTGAGGACTGAAGTTGAGAAACACTGCTCTAAAGCCTCATACACGCGGTTCGATTGTCGTACGACCACGCTTCTGATCTTTGTCAAAAGCATGTGTCCATGATTTTGTAAAGTGTACTGACTATACGAAAATTGTTGTTCGACAAATGCAAAGGTAGTGATGTACTACAAGAGTATAAAGAGGAAGTTCATTTTTGGTGCGCCACCCTTTAGGACACCTCCGCTATTTTTGCTATTAAAAAGACATTAAAAAGATGATAATGTGCACTGCATTTCATAATTGCAATTGCCGCTTCACGAATGTTAATTGTGAATTACGAGCGCCAGTTTATACGACAAACACTTCCGGGTTGTTCCTGGATACCGAACATTCGTGTTTGTACTTTCGACTTTTGTGTGTGAAAATCGGACGTGGCGTGGTCGATATACAAAAATTTACTAGTCTGCACATCCAGTTTTGTCTGGCGAAAAAAGCAAATCGGCTGTCGAAAGGAGCATACTAACGGTAAGAATTTCGGATGACAGGCTGTCGAACGACAATTCACATCGTGTGTAAGGACCTTAAGGCTAAGTTTCCCCTATTGCGATCCCAAGTCGCGCGATTCAGAGTGCGACCTCGATGCGACTCCAAGTGCAGCCCCGATCCAACTTTACAGTCCCTGGATCAAAGTTGCATCAAAAGCCACGCCAAAGTTGTGCAGGAATCCCCTCAAAGCTGCTGCAACTCGCAACTCGCATTGATTGGAACGGGCGCCATTGAAATCAATGGGCTGTGACCTGCCATGCAACCCCACGTGTCCAAAGTCGCATGACAAGTCTCACTAGTGGAAACGTAGCCTAAAAGCTTACAGAACTTCCTCTTGCTTTGCAAGAGACTCTATCTTGGTTGGGACAGTTCCAGTTCTTCCTGGGAGAACATGCCGCAATGGCTGTTGGACTTTGCGTGTGGTTTGTACCCCACTATTTAAGGGATTCTCGCACCACGTGCCTCACTAGAGAGTCCATTTACTGGAAAACACCTCCCCCTTTTCCAACCGCCCTGGCTTAGCATAGCTTACACAAAGACTTGCCCTCTGGGACCAGAGTCCTGCATCCCCAGCAGGCTCCCTCCTTGGAACGGCTGACATAGCAGTGGGTGCGTAAAGGAGGATTCAGAGCTTCTGTTATGAAGGCTGGACCTTGACAGTGACCTATGACAAACATATCTGGAAGAAAAATGTTGTGACCTAATGAGATCTTTATTATCTCATGCCGTGTATTGTCAACCTGACCTAGAAGGACTCTCAAAAAGCAAAATAGAATAGAAAGAAAATGGTTAAATAACCCAAAATGAGTACCCAGGTCAGCAAGGAAAGGAAAGGGTTAAACACACCCTCTCATACCTTCTAGAGAAATCCCTATATCAACAGTACTAACAGCTCATTGAATTTCTCCACTGTAATGATGCCACTGCCGCCCACAGCACGCATGCGCTGAGCCCCTGGGCAGGAGTAACCCAGGGACGCAAGGTCAGAAGAGAGAGCAGCAGCTTGGAATGCCAATGCACTCCAGCTGCCATAGGCTGGAAGACACTAGAGCCAGGGAAGAAAACAGACAAACAGAAAAAACACACAAACTGCTGCCATGGAATGCTGTATGTAATATGAAAGTATACATCACCGCACACGGCAACCCTCATGACCATGCCTGGCGCTAAAGAGCACAGATCTGCAATTCAATCCTGCTTCCACGATTAAACCGGGCCAGGTAGTTTGATCACGTCGGGCTTGGGGCAGATAGGGCCACCAGCTAATAGCTGGGCTATCTGGTCATTGCACCGCTTGCCTGCCAATGGCAAGGCTTTAGCTTTTCCAGCGCCTCTTCCGTTTGCCAACTCCGTACCCTGCTAATAGCCAAGGTGTATCGGAGTATCGCAACCTGCCTTCCCAGTGGTTGCCGCCGGCTGGTCTTGGTCGCGGAGGGGAAAAACTTCAGGTAGTCGAATAACCAAACCAGTCCTTAGGAGGACAAAAAAGGAATGCGGCCTCTGGCTAAGAGCAAAGATTTATGGGAGTGGGGTCCTATCATGGAGGAGTGGAGGCGGGGTTAATCCATACCTATACTGCCATGGAGTCTGTCAGGAAACTAGAATTGTACACTGAGCTGTTGATGTGCGCCTATTGGTGTGAAAGTAAATTAAATCAGGCAAAGGAAGAGATTTTATGGCAGAAGGGACATACAGGGTCTTTTTGACATAAGACCTGCTTATTAGCATTTTTTTAGATACTGACTTTAGCTCCACTTTACCTGTGTAAATCTCAGGTTTGGAGGGACAGATATACAGCTTCCATTGGCAAGAAAAATTGTTTCCTTACATGTATTTCATTTGTGTACTTAGCTGTTTGCCTGGAGATTAAAGTCACTTTAAAGTCGATCTTCACTGCATCTGAGCACCACAAACCAAAACGGTCACATGATTGGAAAGCTCCCAATCGCTAGATGTGAACGGGAGGTTTCAGTTAGTCGCCAGTAACTGTGCCATGAGCATGCAGGGCGTGCGCTTTTGGCACAGCTCTACTGGCACTATTGCACGCAAATATGCGGCCTCTTGGCGCCATGGCCCGGCTGCGTTTGGCGCCAAGGAGTTAAAGAAGGTTCTGTGAATATACCTGTGTGTGCATGAGGAATAATAGCTGAATTTATAAAATATGATGTTTTCTGATATGCAATTCTACTTTTGTCAAAGAAAAAAAAATAACTCTGTTTGCCACTCACCTTCCATCAAAAGGTCAATAACATCATTAACATTAAAGCTTAGCTCATCAACATCTTGTCCAATGTACTGGTAAATAGCTCTGCAGCGAGGATGAACAGGCCTGGCCTGAGGTTTTGGATGGCCTACTCCAGGTGGAGGTCGATGACCAACACTCCTTCTCCTTTGTGCCCTGCAAAGCAAATGAAGCAAAAATGAAGGAATGTCAAGCCCAGAAATTATGTTCTTATTCACAAGACTGTATTGTACTTTGCTGATAAACACAAAATGAACACACCTTTTTAAAATTAACCTCCTAGAAATGGTCTTATATTTTTTTTAAATGTAAGTGAATTTTATACAATACTGCAGCAATCTTCGGGCACCCTTTTCTCAGATACCGATGCCATATTGGAATTTGTGCTGTTATCTATCCTTAATCAGAGATCAACCCTCTCATATGAGCACTAATATTCCAGGGCCTTCTCCTGATGATGGTAGAGTGAGTGCCTACATCACTCTAACATTAGTTACTCCTTATTTTAGACAAATTGAGAAGGAGGACCATTACCCCCTGTTCTCTCTTGGCCCCCTTATACTATTTTCTCCTGGCCCCCTTATACTATTTTCTCCTGGCCTCCCAACTAGAGACTAATTCCTATCTATTGTCGTGTTTAAGGTTA
>BLSH010533448.1:543911-554259 GCA_018402905.1 Glandirana rugosa | reverse complement strand
ACTTCCGCTTTAAAGGAAGGTGACCCACTGACATGCCACAATTGGCATGTCATTTATTTGGGGGGGGGGGGGGACACTGTCTTCACAGGGTCCCAGGTCCACTTCCTCTCCTAGAGCCGCAGCTCCGGAAGGAAATTCACATTCCTCACTATCCCTCTCTGTGATCTTTTGGGACACGTCACAGGTCCCAGAAGATATGCTGGCCATTCACAAGGCTGGAGCCTGGGACAGGTGACTGTCCGATAGTTAAAAGTCAGCAGCTACACTATTTGTAGCTGCTTTTAACTGGGTGGAACTCCGGTTTAAATTTAGAAGTATATTTTATAGGCATAATTAGAATTATACATATATTCTAGTATAGTGCAACATACTGTATCTAGTATAACCCCATGGGCCTATGTACTTAGAATGTACATATAAATCTTCTTATAAATATACAATATATGTTTAACCACTTCCATACCGAGCCTGTTTTTTGGGTTCGGTGTTACAAGTTAAAAACTGGTATTTTTGCTATAAAATTACTTAGAACCCCCTAACATTATATATATTTTTTTCTAACACCCTAGAGAATAACATGGCGGTCATTGCAAAACTTTATGTCACACCGTATTTGCGCAGAAGTCTTCCAAGCGTGCATTTTTTTGAATAAATTCCGTTTTTTTAGTTAAAAAATAAGAAAACAATAAAGTTAGGCCAATTTTTTTCCATATTGTGAAAGATAATGTTACGCCGAGTAAAATGATACCCAGCATGCCATGCTTCAAAATTGCATCCGCTCACGGAATGGCGACAAACTTTGCAACTTAAAAATCTCCATTGGCGACGTTTAAAAAATTCTACAGGTTAGCAGTTTGGCGTTACAGAGGAGGTCTAGTGCTAGAATTGTTGCTCTCGCTCTAACGATCATGTGTGGTTTGAACACCGTTTTCATATGTGGGCGGGACTTACGTATGTGTTCGCTTCTGTGCGCGAGCTCGGCGGGAAGGAGCTCTTTAAATTTTTTTCTTTTTAATTATTTATTTCGCTTTTTACTTTTTATTCTTTGTTCTTTTTTTTAAAAAAAATTTGATCACTTTTATTCCTATTACAAGAAATGTAAACATTCCTTGTAATAGAAAAAAGCATGACAGGGCCTCTTAAATATGAGATCTGGGGTCAAAAAGACCTCAGATCTCATATTTACACTAAAATGCAAAAAAAAAAAAATTGACAGCCCCAAAAAAAAAAACGGGCCCTTTAAGACCGTTGGGCGGACGTGACTTCTGGCGTAATTTCTGCCCTGTCGTACTATGGAGCCGAGTGAGCGGCTTCAGCAGCTCAGTCGGCTCACGGACACTGGGGGGGACGGATCTGATCATCTCCGCCGCTGCCGGCGGGTCCAGTAAGCGGCGGAGATGACGGGAAAGCGGCGGAGGGGCACCTCTCCCGCCGCTGATAAAAGTGATCTTGCGGCGAATCCGCCGCTAAGACCACTTTTATCATGTGCAGAATCCTCTGCAGAAAAAGTCAATATCTGCAGCTGCAGGCACCATTCAGATATTAATTCTCAAAGGCAGAACATCAATGTACGTCCACCTAAAGAGAAGTGGTTAAACAAACTTTTGCTTGATTTATGCTTTCATTGATTTTGTAAACAGGTACATCTCTTCCATGCATCCCGAGAGCTAAAAATGAAACGTGTGCAGCGCCCCCATAGAATAGGTGCGTTTTTCTAGCAGGGTTTGCTAGGCAAGGTAAAATTTAGTCAGGCCTGGATGTAAAAGCAGGCCTGAATGTTTTGATCTGGGTTGTGAGGAGAGGCTCAGAGAGGATTGAGTGGACTTGACAGATGAGGTCACCAGAACCTCCCACTTCTTTCTAGAAACCTGGGGAAGGTTTCTGGTCAGAGAGCTGGGAGATAGGTGGAGCCATCTGGAGTATTCTAGAGAGCCCTGACCAATCCCCAAGCAGGATTGGCAGGGGGCAGGCCTCCTTAAATACTCTGAGTCAGCCCAATCTGGGGGAGAAGTGTCAGGTGGAAGTCTGAAGATGTAGCAGAGGCGCTGTGGAGGCCTCTACCCGGGAGGTCGTCCCAGTCTGGGGAGGATGACCTTGCGGCCTGGAGGTTTGGGTGCAGCCAGGAAGGTGGTGATTCCTGGAGTCGCATAGGGAACAGGAGAACAGCGGAGGTGCTACACAGAGAGAGACTTTAAAGTGATCCACCGGTTTGGTGAGTGATGGTCCCTGGGAACTGCAAGAGAAAGTGCTGGAACAGGCTGGGAGTGGAATAGTGGACAGTGTGTGGAAGCCTTGGGAGTCAGTTCAGGGAAAGGAGAGTCAGAGAGGAAAAGCAGATCGGTGGGACCTGGAAGAGAGATGGGCTGGGAGTTGTAGTCCATCAAAGGCCCGGCTAGCACTAAAGTACTTTTTGTTACACATTCAGGGGTCTGTGATCCCTGGCCTGTAATGGGTGTTCCAGAGGTCCTGCTGACAGTAGGCCTCGCCATGTGCTAGCTGTGGTGAAGAGAAAGGAGCAGAGAGGCCTGATATAAGTGCAGTGCTGGAGAGAAGTAATGGAGTGAAGATTTACTAAGTTCAGTGCTGGAGAGAGAACGGTAGGAGAAACGGTCAGCGGGTTGAGTGCTGGAGAGTTGTGAGGAGTAACAGTCTGCAGAGGGACGGTCTGCAGTGAAGTGTGCATATACAGGAGTGTATATGGATTTCCTGTAATATAATTCTTTGGGCATCCCACAGTCATCCCTTATCCCCATCCAAGTTATTTCCCCTAAATAAAACAACAAAAACAAGAGCTGGCCTGGTCAGTGTCTATGGATGTGTGAAATATGGTATGATTGAGGGCAGCTATAAGGTGAACCACTACTACCAGCCATTCTCAAGGGAGCACATGGATACATGTGCATGCCAATCAAACCAAATTTTGTTGATCTACATTTATATGTGTTGCATCAATGATAACTTTATTTACAGTATATACAGCAAAATGCTGTATATAATTTGGACTATCGGATGAGGAGGAACATCCTGAACCTGAGCACCTGACACAGGTGTGCATACTTTTATAATGAACTGAATTTTTTTGTGCTCTGGGTTCTGAGCGGTGCACCTTTGTGGTTTTTATTTACAGTATGGTTTGATGAATGATTTTTCAGAAATTTGTATGAACAATTTAATCATCTAAAAAATCTAACTGTGTATGGTGACCTCTCTTAGAGGCCTCTTCTCATTAATCCTCCAAACCTATTTAATGAACTACAATAAGCACAGAGACTGGAATTAGATGCTTTATTCCTGTTCCTGTAAAGATCTCCTGTGGTCTAGGTTGCGTGTGGATGAGATATTCAAATCATGTCTGATGTGACGTCATCATCATATTTGCTTTAATCAGAACTTATTTTCAGAATACTTACTGGAGTTTTTGGGGAGTCCATCTCCGATGCTTATTATTAGGTTCTTCCCTCCTGGTTTCAGCTGAGCAATGTCTCCTTGTCCCCTAAGGAATGAAATGCTTCGCGTGCCACCTCCTCCCCAGCCTTCTTTTTTTACTCTAAGCTGTAGTCTGGAGAGAATATAGTCATTATTATTAGAAGTATCTGAGAATGATCCCTGTACTGTCCTGTCACCCCTAAGGCTCGGTTCACACCTATGCATTTTTTAAATACTTTTTGCAGAAATGCACTACAAGCGAAACAGTGCTTTTTGAAAAATGCAAAATGAACTGCAAAAAGCACTGCAGAGACGGATCAAAAGCAAACTGCATAGGTGTGAACCGAGCCTTATATAGGTCAAATGGGAACATTGGTTATTCCACACAATCAGCACACCGGTTCATCAAACCTTACTGAGCCATTCATTACAGAAATAAAATAACCTTATTTATGTCACTCTGACATCTATCTGCATGCTTCACATAGAGATACTACTATATAATACTTACGTGTCAGCAAAATTCAGGGTTAGTTTACTCCTGGTTAGCTCCTCATATCGCTTACACATCAGACTAATTAATTCAGTTTTGAACATAGACTCCATGAGGGTATCAAATTCCGCTTCGTGCAAGATAAAGAAATCATCTTGGTGGGTGCTGGATACAGACAAAAAGCAATTTAGGTGTATAAGAGATGGTAATTTATATTAGAAATATTTCTTGCACCAGTATGTGAGCAATAATCAGATGCACATGCAATGAAAAACTCTTATGTTTTTTCATTGAGCACTTTAGTTACCTGAATAGGGAAGGTTTGCATCTTTTGCATTGCTGTACCACATTTCTGTATTCATATTTTATATAGTAATGCATAGGTTTCCTTCTAGTGTCTATCTGTATGTCATGCTATTCAGGCCAAAGCCTTACTAAATAACTGCTATGAGAAAACTTAAGCTAAATTAAAATTTTTGAAGCTGCACTATAGTTATGTTGTGAAGGATAGTTATTACTTTTAAATTCAAATTCACCTGTACACAGCCCTGTGTGAATTATAACAGCACCGTCACTGACATGTCCCAATTTCTCATCCATATCACTGTTACGTTTACAGGTCTTGTATTGGGTGTTATTGAGTGAGGTGGCCATGTTTTCCTCCCTAGGACCTCTGTCTGTATTACTGTTGTGCAACCAAACATAGGAGCCAATTTCTGAATTAAAACTAAAGCCATTAAAAAGGTAAAGATGTATGGCTGAGTGCCTATTTATTCTATGCTCAGATGCAGGTGCAGGCTCCTTTCACTTTATTTCCCACAACTTCCTTGCTTCCTTTATACACCCAGAAAGGGTGTAAGCTCAGCTGCTTATTAAGCAGAGGTAGCTGGTCAAGTGATCTGCATACAGATGAGTGGCCCTCCACTGTCAGAACCAGTGTGTGTGTGGGCAACCAGGCAGAAAGCTAATAGAACGCAGCTTCTCCAGAACAGTCAGTTACGGTGGGGAACCCCTTCCCAATTGCTACCAGAGTTCTCTAGTTTCACCTTTAGGGTCCTTTCACACGAGCGGAGCCCGTTTTGATGGGCTCCGCTGCTCAGCGGGGATCCATCCGTTTATCCCCGCTGAGCCGGTGGATGACAGGACTGACCTGTCACAGCTCCATTCTCCTCTTTGGAGAATCGGATGAACACGAACCATCTGTCCGTGTTCATCCGATCCGATCCGCCAGACGGATGGAAAATAGGGTTTCCATCTGTCTGTTTTTGGCGGATCGGGTGTCAGCAGACATGTCACCGCTGACATCCGTCGCTCCATAGAGAGCAATGGAGCGTCCGTTCGGGTCCTCCTGAAAAACTGACAGGCAGACCCGAATGATCCTCCCGTGTGAAAGGGGCCTTATTCCCTTATTCTTGGGCTTTGGATCCCTCCAGCTTTTTGCTTGTTACCAGAGCTACCCTAAACTTTACTTAGATGGGTGCTGTTTATGAGGATTATCACTAGTAGCTGTGTTCTGAACTGTTTTAGTGAAGCACCGATTCTCAGCTAGACTCTGTTGTTACAGAGTCCTATAGAGTCTATGTTAAGCAGAAAACATGTTACCTTAAATGAGCCACAGTGACAGTGCTGTAAAGAGTCCATATTTGTGCAGCTTTGATAAAACATTTTGTATTATTCTATAGCATATGCATAATTTTTCCCATCCCAAATCTGTACTGTATTATTGCTTCTACCTTTGCACCTGGTTAGTAAACTGCAAGTAAAGCAGCCCATAGATGATTTGATTCCCTTACTTTCCACCATGGGTGGAAGGAAAGAATATCGCTTGATTACCCCATCCACACAGTCAATGTTAATGGAGGAATGCCTCTCACAGCCCTATTGTGCTATGCTGGGGATGGGGAGCCTTCCCAGCCGGCAAAATACACTGATTACGGCTATTGGCTATAGAAGCTGACAGTAATTGCATGTAAAAAATCTGACAGGCACGTTGTACCCAAGTCGATCAATGGATCGACGTGGGTACAATCAGCCTGCCCATAGATGGATCGAATCTCATCCGGTCCCTACTAAACCGGCCGGATTTGGATCCATGTATGCCTGGCTTTACAGTTAACCCCTGTCTGATCATTAAGCGAATCGCCTGTTAAACATGGACATGACATTTTTAGAATAACATTTTTTGTAAGCTTCTGTAGCACCCCCTAGCATGGATAGAGTGCTAAATGATAGGGATTTTGTTAGGTTAGGTAAATTGTCAGGCTTGGTTTGCAGCTAAGCCTGTGTGTATTTCTGGGTCACGGTTTGAGTGACTCAGGTAGGCAAGATGACTCATCAGCAGCTTCTCTGGCGACTCCCCATGCTAGCTGGAAACTTGGAGAAGATTCCAGAAGCAGTTGGGAGGGGTCTAGGAGGAGCTAGCTGGAGTGTTCTGAGGGCCCTAACCAATCCCCAAAAGAAGGGTTGGCAGGGGGTGTTCGGGTGGAAGATGGGGATGGAGTGTTAGCCTGTCAGGGCCTTTGAGAGTAGCTCCCCAGTGTGTGTGTGTTTGTGTGTGTGTGTGTGTGTGTGTGTGTGTGGGGGTTAACACAGGTCTGAGCTCGGGTGCAGAAAGGACCCCTTCTCATGACACACACAGGGATCCTGTCCAGGAGGCACAGGAGCAAGGAGAGGACAGCAGGAGAACACTGTAGGGCAAGTCTCCAGGGAGGAAGACAGCCATGAGGGCTGGTGGGTGTTGCAGTCAAAGGACTGAAAGGCACGCCAGAGGGCACTGGGTGCAAGCACACTGAGATGGATGCAGAGTCAGTCTGGGAGGACTGTGGAGAAGTAGTCAGGAGGGCTAGTAAAAAGGGCAGCTGCAGCCAGGGGGGCTGGCAGTACCTGAAGAGGTGGTACTGGGAACAGTAGGGACAGCTGGCACCAAAGACCCCTCTTTTTGCTACACCAAATGGGACCCGCAGTCCCTGCCTGCAATGGGCATTCACAAGGATCTAACTGAGTGTGTGTTGGATCAAACAATCAGTGCTAGCTGGTCCTGGGAGTTGTAGTTCTACAAGCAAATCTGTGCTGGAGGTAGAAGAGGAGAAGTGTATATACCGGATGTATATAGTTTGTGTCCCTGAAAAGTTTGTTGCTGATCAAGTGGGCATCCCATAAGAATTCTTACCCCATCCAAGTTTAATCCCCCTAAATAAAAAAATACAAACAAAGCTGCAAGGGCTGCTTTTTGTCTCAGGAGTGATTGAGATGTGCCTGACTGGGCAGGGTGGGAGATACCCATATTCAGCAGCGGCCCCTACGGGGGTAACGCTATATTTCTTTTCACAAAATCCTCTCTAAATATTTGTACTGAAATTAGCA
Organism: Glandirana rugosa; assembly: GCA_018402905.1. Taxonomy (NCBI): domain Eukaryota; kingdom Metazoa; phylum Chordata; class Amphibia; order Anura; family Ranidae; genus Glandirana; species Glandirana rugosa. The sequence goes on along the minus strand of BLSH010533448.1, from coordinate 546,977 downwards.
TCAAATCCCTGTGGTACACTACAAAGTGTAAACACAGCATGCACATATAATATGATCTGCAGAATTTCGGGCAAGTATCTTGAAGGCCCATCCCACTGCCATGGGTCTCAGAGCTACTTTAAAAGGGCATCAGGAGTTAATGGCTCATGAAGATCCCAGCGTTAGAGTTGGAACCACTGGATGTCCTCAACAGCTGAGCTCCAGCACCATGGAGCTTAAATAATCAGTTCCTGATCCTGCTACAGACTGCTCCAAAACAAAAAAAAACAACACTGGGTGGAGCCTGGGTCATCATTCCCCTAGTAAGGAAAATGATTTTAGTCCTATCACTTTATATTTAGCTATCCAAGCAAGACAATAAAAATAGCCTAAATCTTCTGTTAAAGTGGTAGTAATATGTAATTTACAACTTGTACCTACAGGTAAGCTTATACTATGTCTTACCTGTAGGTACGGTGAATATCTCCTAAACTTGTGCCATTTAGGAGATATTCAGACCGGCTCTGGCTGATGACATCACTGCACATGCACAGGGTGCTTTGCATTCGGGGCACACTAAGTAAATGCAGAGCGCCGTGCTGCGTAGTGACTGCCATGCGCATGAGCGGTAGTGATGTCCTCGAGGCCAAGCCATTCAAATGGCCAGAGAGAATGAACCTGGATGGAAAACTAGGCAAAGATGGAGGCACAGGTAGTGGTGACAGAGCAGCACTGGAGGGCTCTGTTTGGAAGGCAAGTCTGTATGCGGTGCATACTAGAACATTATGGCATTGATCTGCAGGGGCTCAAAAAAAAAAAAAACCCCAGAGTTTACTACTGCTTTAACATTCGAGCATAAAAGAGATGCATACACTTTTACTTTTTTTAGATATACTTACAGTATACTGTAACTGTGATCCGCTTGATGCAAATAATGGGTGTTAATGGTTAACAACCACAAAAACACTTGTTTAGTTTGCAAGTATTATTGTGGGGGGGGGGGCAACTACATTTGCCCATAACAAGTGACAGCTTTTTATTTTGTGGTGCTGCACAGATTATTAAAAATAACTGCTTTCCCTTTGTTACTGATGTCTTTTCTGAATAGTAAAACAGGGAGGTTGAATGAGTAAAGTACAGAGCTCCCTCTAATGGTTAATCTACAAAGTACTATTTTAAACAATACCGAAATGTGGAAGAGAACGCTAAAAAGGTTTCTTAAATGACTAATGAATTCAATGCAAAAATGACAATAGTCATTTAAAGTTCATGATCACGAATCTATACATTCACTATAAAGGCATTGCTGTAAGCTCAGCTGCTTATTAAGCAGAGGTAGCTGGTCAAGTGATCTGCATACAGATGAGTGGCCCTCCACTGTCAGAACCAGTGTGTGTGTGGGCAACCAGGCAGAAAGCTAATAGAACGCAGCTTCTCCAGAACAGTCAGTTACGGTGGGGAACCCCTTCCCAATTGCTACCAGAGTTCTCTAGTTTCACCTTTAGGGTCCTTTCACACGAGCGGAGCCCGTTTTGAAGGGCTCCGCTGCTTAGCGGGGATCCATCCGTTTATCCCCGCTGAGCCGGCGGATGACAGGACTGACCTGTCACAGCTCCATTCTCCTCTATGGAGAATCGGATGAACACGAACCGTCTGTCCGTGTTCATCCGATCCAATCCGCCAGACGGATGGAAAATAGGGTTTCCATCCGTCTGTTTTTGGCGGATCAGGTGTCAGCGGACATGTCACCGCTGACATCCGTCGCTCCATAGAGAGCAATGGAGCGTCCGTTCGGGTACTCCTGAAAAACTGACAGGCGGACCCGAATGATCCTGCCGTGTGAAAGGGGCCTTATTCCCTTATTCTTGGGCTTTGGATTCCTCCAGCTTTTTGCTTGTGTTACCAGAGCTACCCTAAACTTTACTTAGATGGGTGCTGTTTATGAGGATTATCACTAGTAGCTGTGTTCTGAACTGTTTTAGTGAAGCACTGATTCTCAGCTAGACTCTGTTGTTACAGAGTCCTATAGAGTCTATGTTAAGCAGAAAACATGTTACCTTAAATGAGCCACAGTGACAGTGCTGTAAAGAGTCCATATTTATGCAGCTTTGATAAAACATTTTACCAATAAAAACATTTTAAAGGAAAAAAAAAAAAAAAACATTTTGTATTATTCTATAGCATATGCATAATTTTTCCCATCCCAAATCTGTACTGTATTATTGCTTCTACCTTTGCACCTGGTTAGTAAACTGCAAGTAAAGCAGCCCATAGATGATTTGATTCCCTTACTTTCCACCATGGGTGGAAGGAAAGAATATTGCTTGATTACCCCATCCACACAGTCAGTGTTAATGGAGGAATGCCTCTCACAGCCCTATTGTGCTATGCTGGGGATGGGGAGCCTTCCCAGCCGGCAAAATACACTGATTACGGCTATTGGCTATAGCAGCTGACAGTAATTGCATGTAAAAAATCTGACAGGCACGTTGTACCCAAGTCGATCAATGGATCGACGTGGGTACAATCAGCCTGCCCATAGATGGATCGAATCTCGTCCGGTCCCTGCTAAACCGGCCGGATTTGGATCCATGTATGCCTGGCTTTACAGTTAAGCCCTGTCTGATCATTAAGCTAATTGCCTGTTAAACATGGACATGACATTTTTAGAATAACATTTTTTGTAAGCTTCTGTAGCACCCCCTAGCATGGCTAGAGTGCTAAATGATAGGAATTTTGTTAGGTTAGGTAAATTGTCAGGCTTGGTTTGCAGCTAAGCCTGTGTGTATTTCTGGGTCACGGTTTGAGTGACTCAGGTAGGCAAGATGACTCATCAGCAGCTTCTCTGGCGACTCCCCATGCTAGCTGGAAACTTGGAGAAGATTCCAGAAGCAGTTAGGAGGGGTCTAGTAGGAGGAGCTAGCTGGAGTGTTCTGAGGGCCCTAACCTATCCCCAAAGAAAGGGTTGGTAGGGGGTGTTCGGGTGGAAGATGGGGATGGAGTGTTAGCCTGTCAGGGCCTTTGAGAGTAGCTCCCCAGTGTGTGTGTGTGTGTGTGGGGGGGGGGGGTAACACAGGTCTGAGCTCA
>BLSH010533448.1:522562-533629 GCA_018402905.1 Glandirana rugosa | reverse complement strand
TTGAATAGGCCTCAATACAAAAAAAAAAAAAAAACCATGTTGGCTACCTCCTCCTACTCCTCTACCACCGCCACTTCCACCTACACTACCACGGTCACGGCCTAGTCAACCTCTAGGCTCCTACTCCACATCCACCCCCCTTCCCATTTTTTTATTTGATTTTAATTTATTTTCCCTATCCCCATTTATTTGTAGGGCACTTGCCCTAGTTTGAAGATGATTTTAGAACAGTTATATGGCTTCTACCGTTAATTAATACTTTTCAGACACAGTTTGAAGATGATCCACATTCATCTCCATTTTTGCATTTTTTATGTTTTTATTTTTTTTTAAATATTTAAAGTTATTTCCCTGTCCCCATTTTTTTGTAGGGCACTTGCCCTACCCTTACCCCCATTTTACTTCCTTTTGCAGCCCTCTGGGGCTTTCCAGGACTTTCCTACAGCCATTTTTGTGCCTAAAAGTTCGGGTCCCCATTGATTTCAATGGGGTTCGTTGTCCGTGCGAGCGTTCGGGTTCCGTCCGGACCCGGACCCGTACTTTGTCCCGAAGTTCGGACGGACCAGCAGAACCCGAACGTCCAGGTGTTCGCTCAACTCTATTTATTAGTCATCCAGGATTGCAAATGTTTTATTCATCACTCATACGATTTAACACTAATAATGTTTTGTGTGGTTTGTTATTTGAAGACATAAGTCACGTTATTAAACAGTTTATTTTATTTTTCATACTTTTTTTTTAATACAACCACTTATTGGATTTAGACAGCGCCATTTTTCCTCCCCTTTCCTTATATCTTTCTTACCAACTCCACTCTGTGCAGCTTTGGGGGTAGGCAACAGCCACACCTGTTTTACTATAGCACAGAAAATAACAACTTATTCCAGCTTCACTTTGTAAAGAATACCCAGTCAGGAGCAAGGTAAATGAACAAAAAAAACTATTTTTGTTTTCACATGATTGGATGATGGAAATCAGCAGAGCTTCATCACCTTCACTAAGCTGTGGGTAAAATGAGTGCAACTGCACTTACAAAGTGCACAGTCTATTTGCCTTTAGTAAATCAACCCCACTGTTTTGCAAGGTGCCAGCTGTTGTACCAAGTACTCTCAAGTCATCAGTAATATGTTAAAATTTGAACTGATCGTATGACAGATATATGAAACATGTGGGATGGTTCATGTTGACTATTGTCTGTTCCAAGCTATAGGTGGGTTTCTAACTAAGACTCCAAAATGTTTAAATCGATCATTTATAAATATGTTTAGGTGGTGTAGATGTTTGATAAATATCTTTTACTTTTCTTTTCATTTTTTTTCATTTCAGAGAAGCTTAAAGTGAATATTAGGTACGGCTGAGGCATGCAATGCTTTGTACTGGATACAAATGAACTCTGTGGACCTTGAATCATCAAGTTGTCAATACTTATTTTCTCACCTTAAACCGTCGGTCAAACTTGTTGACAGAGTCAGCAAAATCTATTCTCTCTCGCTTGCCCATAAACTGGCGAAGCTCTGGCTTATCCTCCATACCCAAGTAGTCACCCACAAAATTGCGATTGATGCTATTTCTGCGGCGCTCTTTGAAGCCATACAAAATGTTGGAGGCTTGAGGGTCAAAACAAGATTTAAAAATTAAAAAATATATATTTTTAACATGTAGAGAATAGCTAATTGTATGCTAACATCTCATTTTTATGTTATTATTAAAAAGACATAAGATCTCCTGCTGAACTTCATGTAATGATTTTGATCCTTTTTAAAATTTGATTGAGCAGTTGTTTTCTCGGGATAAACCTTTTCATAAGCACAGCAACAGAAATCATGGCGGGATCCTGTAAATTACCATTTAAGGGCCAGTTCACACCATAGAAACGCAGTCCAGTTGCGTTCCAGGTGCTTTTCTGCAGGCACATTTTTGATGCAGTCCAGTGCTTTTTCCCCCCTCTCTTTTCTTAACCTTAAGGGCCAGTTCCGGTGCATTTTTACGCTTTACGGTGCATTTCTGGTACGTTCTGGTGCATTTCTGATACGTTCCAGTGTGTTCCACTACAGTTCAGCGCAGAAAAAATGCAGCGTGTTCTACTTTTTTTTCTGGAACTGTAACGCACTGAAACTGACCGCACTGGCATGAACTATGCCGTTGAAAACCATATAACCTACTTTATATAACCTAAAAAAAACGCACTGGACTGCATGTGGTGTGAACTGACCCTAAAAGAATAACATTTTGTTTAATTGAATCTCTTATGCATGACTTAATTGTTAAAAAATAATAATTAACAGGTTGATTAAGTTTACAAGATATGGGCACCCATCAAAGTAATATACAACTCACCATGCTGTATATCACATGTTTTTACTATTACAGTATGTAAATGTTTAGACACATAAGCAACCAGATGAATGATTTGCTGTATAGAATTATAAGTGCATTTCAACTTAAAGGTCTATTGGCTTTATCAGATCTTTCAGTTGGTTGCTGAAACATTATCAAAGATTACAAAATATATATATATATATGGTGCACCCTCTTCCCTTATAATGGATTGACACTTTTGAACAGTATTGTGGTAATGATCAATTACTTTTATTGCACAGATATTTAGAGAGCGTGCAGATAAATGGATAATGGTTTTGGGAGCAGCGTAAGAACGGTTTAGGTGATATATTGAGACACGATTAGTGTTATAGCTCGGGGCAGAGTTGTAAATGGCTTTGCATGTTGTTTTATTTTGAAATTAAATTTTTGTGTAACCTGAATCATTAAAGGGATTGGCAGAGAGGGGTGGTGAAATTACTTTGATGGGTACCTATATTCTTTAGACGTAGTCAACCTCTTTTTTATATACCTAACTGTTTCGGTGTCATTTCCTTTGTTATTGATTTATATATACTTCAAGAGGCACTAAAATTCTTATGTGGTAAGCTTCATAAAACTTCTGTCCTACAGGTGTGTTTTGTCTCCCTGTCCTGATAAATATAAAGCATGCCTAAACATGTTTAGTGTACTTTGGAAGCTGCCAGAGATCATTTATTCACATTTAATGAGTGTAACCATACCAAATTATTTTAAATACTTTTTACAATTAGAAATATTTTACATATTATAATTTGGGACCTATCCTTCCAACTGCAGTTTTTTGTACATGGTGTCTGTTCCATTGGGTTGTCTAACCTCTGACAGGGATATTCCCTACTAAACAGGACTTGGCTGTACATATCTTTTTGCTGAGGAGCAGTGTTATTTAGGCCAATGTGCTCCCCTGATCCAATTTCCTATAAGAGAAACACACTGTCATTTGCAAATGTTCTCACTCTTTGCATTTGTAGGATTAAAATGGCTTTCTTAAAAGGACTTGGCATTAGTGTTAAAATACAAAAACACAGTTGATTTTATTGGCAAGCCAAATGCAGCAGTTCCATGCATTTCTGATTTCAAGAATAAGAAACAAGATTTGTGCACTGTCACAGGGCATCCTGTTTAGCCCCATGGAAATATTGACTTCCAGAAAGTTAGTACTTGCATTGGATTTTTAGTCAAAATAGCTGCTCTTATGTTATTGTAGATAAATAATTTCTCCTTACCTTCTTCTCTCATTTGCTCATACTTTCTCTTAGCAATGTATCGTCTCCAAGCTTTTTGGATGGTTCTGGCGAAGGTATCAAATTTTCTCTCTCTCATTTCCTCCAGTAAGAAGAGCTGTACAGGTAGTTTGTGTCATTAGATGCCATTTCTAAGTATAGACCATACTTAGCTATTGTGCTTAAATGTACTTTTTCCTTGTAGTTGTCATCAACATGTCAGTAATCAAAAATTGTATATCCTTAGTAAATTAAGTGAATTAGTTAGGTAAATTCATGTGAAAGTTACTGCATTTCCCCCCACATTCAGACATTATATAAAGTTGCCATGGGCCAGGAAAGCAGTGCATGACCTCTGTCAAGTTTTTATTTGTTGCCTGTGTCCCCATTGGGGAATTTCTTACTCCTCTGTTTGTACTTTAAAAAGAAAGTGAGCAGAAATCTGACATTTTAGAGCCCTTTCACACTGTTCAGCTTTTCAATTAAAAAAAGAGGAATAAAAATGCATACCTTTAAATCCTATGGAACTCCTCACATTGGTCAGTTGAGTTTCTGTTGCTTCTCAAAAGTCCTGCTTGCTGCGTTTTTGATGTGTTTGGTGCATGCTAGAGCCCTTTCACACTGACCAGTGTTTTGATTAAAAAAGCGAAGGATTATGCGTGAAAGCAACAAAAAATGCAACAGAAATGCAACTGGCCAGTGTGAAGAGTTCCATAGGGTTTAAAAGGATGCATTTTTCATGCATTTTCCTTGCTTTTTTTTTTAACTGAAAAACTGATCATTGTGAAAGGGTCCTAAAAGCCCGTACCGACGATGCAACGGTCATGCAACAACGGTCTTACAACAGCTTGCTGTACGGTAATCCGAACGTTAGTACACGCAATTACAACAGCCAACGTTCAACAGTTAGAAGTTGGATGAGCAGTCTAGAAAACTTTTGTTGTACAACAAGCCGTTGTACGACTGTTGACTCGTGTGTACAGAGAAGTTGGGCCAACAAAGTTGTACGTGCAAAACACGCATGCTCAGAAGTCAGGAACGCCCGGAAGTGTCAGTTCGAGTAAACCTAAGTTACTAATTCACAAATCACATTCACCTGAATTTTCGCTTTAGCTGCTCGTAATACATCAATACGTTAGGCTTTGTTGAACGTTTACTTGACTTCTGCCAGTACGCTAGACACAACAGCCAACAGCCGATTTTGGGCAAAAGTTGAACGTGCAGTCGTAGGACCGTTGCACTGTGTGTACGAGGCATTAGAGTTGTCCCCAGAGCAAGAGGTGAGGGGACATTTTTTGATGGGGGCATTTGCTCTAAGGACAACTTCTAAAGGTGGGGAGTTTTTTTAAATTCAACCAACGGGTTGAACAAGAAAAACAGATCCCTGCATCCACATTGGTGATGTGGATCCGCTATTGTATTCTGACAGGGGGCGGATCCCCCCTATCAGAATACACAGATAAGTGCTACAAGTATTGCCTGCATGCGCATATGGAATACTGGTTTTTCAGCAGAGCCCTTCAACAGAAGCTGGTCACTAAACCGGCTTCTGTTGAACAGACAGGGGTACACATAGAGGGAAATTCGGCCACTTCCTGCTAAATTGGCCAATGTTTGGTCCATGTATACCCAACTTTAGAAGAGAATTCCCCACACTTTGGGAGATTTCCTATATCTTTCTGCTGTATTGTTGGGATGGGAAGTGAAAGGTAATATCTCAAGTGGCAAAAAAACACAGCAACAAATTACCTGACGGGGTTTAACACTTCCCTACTCTATCCAAAACTATACAAAATGTTTTAGCTGTAGATATTTCCACAACCATATTGACCACATATGATTTGTAATCAGTCAGAAAAACTCATAGAGATTGATTTAATAAAGGCAAATAGGCTATTCACTTTGCAAGGGAATCTTCCCTAAGCTTAGTAAATGGGTTGAAAATTCACTTAGCAAAGAATCCCCAATCCCATGCAAGGAAAGTTTAAAATATACTTTTTCCTTGCACATGATTGGATGATGGAGATCAAAGTGAAAATGCCCTAGGAAAATTAACAGCCTATTTTCCTTTAGTAAATCAACCTCATAGACCCGCATTGTGAGAAAAGCGGTAAAGTGAATGTTTACCAAGCCTATTTAAAATAAGGCAAAGCTGTGTTCACTTCAATAAACAAATCATGTGCTAGCAAAGTTAACACAGATTTACCTTACTTACTAATATTCACTTCAAGTGAACAGGCTTTACTCTTTTAGTAAATTAATCTTGCAGTGTTGCCCCACAAACCAAGAAGCAATGAGCAAATATAGTTGCCTCCATTTCCATAAGCAATTACAAATGGAATACGGGAAATGTTCTAATGCATACTGATAAAGGTAATTTACATCAAGCTGATTTCCTTTACGTTTTTAACATTGAATGGACTAAACATTCCCTCTCAAAGTATATGTTTTGATTATTCCATTTTAAACCCAATCTTTTAATAGTAGAATGCCTTGATTACAGCTGTTCCTGCTATCATAACTACCCTCAGCAATTTAGAATGCTACAATTTGCTTTGTGACATTACCTCACTACTATATAGCAGGCAGACCCGGGTCCGGATATGGACCGAGTGACAGTCCAGTCCTGTCTAGCGGCGGCAGGCAGATACATATACAGAAGAGGAATCCACCCTGCTGTGTCTCCCACCCTCCACTGAGAGTTTTAGAGGCAGTGGCAGGAGAAGAGTTCAGGCTAAGTGCCCTTCAATATGCTAAGGCAGGATTGTGAAGGGGAAGAGCTGTAACTACAATGGAGACTAAGATTTAAAAGGGGGGGCTGTATTTGTAAGGGAGAACTGTCTTTGGGGGGTGACTTTGATATGAGGGGCTGTGATGTGAGGGCAGGGGGCTGTGATATGGGGAGCTGTGATGAGAGGGGGAGCAGTGATATGGGTAGCTGTGATGTGACAGGGGGGAGCAGTGATATGGGGGCTGTGATGCAGGAGAGGAGGCATGTGATTGCATAGGGGGCAGTGATGTGAGGAGAGGGAGCTGTGATGTGGGATGTTGTGATTGCAAGGGGGATTGTGATGTTAGGGGTGGGGGGCTATGATGTTTGGGGGCTGTGATGTGAGGAAAGGGGGCTCTGCGGTGAAAGGGGGGGGACTGTGATGAAAGGGGTGGGGGCTGTGGTGTGAGGAGAGGGGGCTCTGATGTGAAAGAGGGGACTGAAGACACTGATGTAAAGGGGGGACGGGGCTGTGATGTGAAGGACCTGAGTCATAGAACAAAAATGAGATTCGGACCACTGGAGAAAGAAAATGTTCCTGACCAGACCTCCATGAATTTAATTCAGTATCCCTGCTATATAGGATCATACTATGCTGCATGCATGCTTTGACTTTTCAGCATCATCCAGTATGTTCCTCTTTATAGTAAACGCACACACCTTTTGATAATCTCATACATCATATGTACTATTATTAGACCTCGTGCCTCTACAGAAAGGCGTTCTTGCCAAACGGTTCATTAGTTATTCAATGTAAATATATACATTGGAATGGCAAATTAAGCATTTGATAAGAATAAAGGTTAATTTGACCTGCTTTGCACGAGGTTCAAATGCACCTCAGTAGGAAATGTTGTGTCCAAAGAGAAGCAGAGCAACACAAAGCAGCCATTGAGATGCCATTTGCACTGCCCAGTTAAAGCCAGTGGGATTGATTTTGATTTCCTGTGTTTGATGTGTGCTCTAAACGGAAAATAATGCCTGTTGACATGACCCTTTATTCACGGGATGGAGAAATAAGAATTTCCAGTTAAGCAAATATTAACCACTGTTTGTAATTTGAAACATTGCAGTGAAATCTGACTATATTATCAGTATTGTATACTACTGTAGAAATCTGTTGTTATAAGAGAAATTAGCACATTTCATACTGAGAAAGGCATTTAGAAGGCATACCGATTCTGGATTCTTTACAAACACCTTGGTTCTTCCCATTTGGTACTGATCAGCATCCATATTTACAGACCTCAAGAGATGCTGCACTCCTTGCCGTTCATCCCCTCGCCACCTGGGCCATGTTTCCTGTGTCAGGATAGCGTATCTGGTAATAGCATATAATCATCAATATTTATAAATATCACACATTGTACCAATGAACTGTGGATGAGGTAGTGCATGATGTACCTTTGAAGAAATTTATTGAAAACCCTTCTATAAGCAAAGCCAGCACGACGTACACGAATGTTCTCCTTTAGGCCTAGATATTCAACTTGATGTTTGACTCTGCAAAACACAAAATACTCACATTGGTAATTTTTATAGCTGTATTTATGCTTCTGGTTTCTCTAGGCCACCACAGTTTAATGCATGCTACTGATATGCTACTGATGATATTACTGTTCCAGCAGCGCTTGTAATGGTAGTGCTCCCTCTATAAACTGTACACTATAGAAAGTGCAAGTGATAACTAATACGTGCAAAAAAATATATCAGTGTACAATCAAGCTATAATACACATGGAAACCATATTCATAAAAATCCTTATAAAGTGTGTGTGTGCCAGTTCTCCAATATATTGCAGATAGTTGATTCTGTTCAGAGTCCTGTTCAGAGTCTGTTCAGAGTCCAATTTCAAAGTGCTAGTGCAATCCGGTGAAAAGTGACTTCTATATGCCAAGTGATTCAATGACAGTCCTTATCACTTTAAATTATAAAGTGCTCGTGCCGTGCTGAGTGCTGAGTGAAAAATAATTATTGAGGGTACTAGACCCTGCTTACCAGATCCCTATGACTCTCCACCCATTCAGTGTGGAGAAGTCATACAAGCTTTAGGTCTACAATCCGACCTATGGATATGGTGTTGTCGTCTGTTTGCTGTCGCTCCCTCCTCCGTCACCGTACCATTTACATGTAAAGAAAAGGAATTCTCATCGCGTACCTCTTTGATAATCGCGTCTTCTTCTGAGTGCCAGTCTTGAGACCTCTTCATTGGCCAGTGGGGATGATGTGACTCCTGCGCATATGCAGGAGGCCATCATCCCAGCATTCAGAGACTGGCCTGGTGCTGTAAGCTGAGCCGCACATGTGCAGCTCAGTTTACAGCACCAGAGAAGACAGCAAGCAGGCAGGTAGGGGCATTATTGCAGAAGAGACATTAAAATGCTATTTTAGTTCTGCTTTAAAGCAGAATTTCACTCTCCTGAGTGACTTAATGTCCCTTCTCTCTGATGAAGCTACATGTAATACATATAGTGCTTAGAGCTGCTACAACACTTACTGAAAAAAATAGTTTGTTTGGACCAGCTTGGTCCAAACAAACTATATAAAGTGAAAGAAAACATGGAAATCAGCAGTAGGCAGGTAACTTCAGTTTTACCTGAGTCTCCGAAAAAGGAGGAATTGCTAAAACATCACCTAATTTCAAAGGTAAACACAATGCAGAAGCTGTCAGGGATCTGTTATTTAGCAGTGTTAGCGCTACTGCCCCTGAAGGACAGACATACCAGCTACATCATCAGAAGGTTCGAGCGGGTAAACTGGCCAAATATGGCCAGCTTTCTTGTCTGTTCGTCAGACTGAACAAGTTCGGTTGGAGTTGCTCACCCAAGCCTGAAGCACACCCCACTGGGACCCTCCAAAAATGCTTTCCCCTACTAACCTCCCAGGCGATATTCCCGAGTGTGGCTCGGGGTGGATTTTCTGTACCAAGAACGGTAACCCTGAGCCACCCTCGGGATTGCATCACTGGATCCAAGGCAGCGTTACTCACCTTGTACCCTGGATCCAGCGTTGTCCCCCGCCGTGTCTGCGGGCTGTGTCCTCCGCCCGATGCCTCTGTGTGCCGGGCTCCGTTCCCTGCGAGCGTTGTGTCGCATGGGGGTGGAGACCGGCGGCAAATTCAAAAATTGAAACACACAGTATACATACCCTACACTGTAATCTGTAAGATTACATTACTGTATCAAATCATTTCATATCCCCTTTGTCCCTAATAGTTTGCCCAGTGCCCTGCATGCACTTTTATATTATATATGTCATTCTTTCTGCCTGGAAACTTGAGAATGTCCATGGCAACCAAAAAGTGTCCCTTTACGTCAAAAGTGGTTTTTGATCAGCTAGAAAACAGCGATAGTAAATAAGAATCATTTGCAGAATTGAGTGATACTGATTTTTGGGGAAATTTATCATAAGACACTGAAAGTGACCACAGCGACAATTCTGCAACTGAGCAAATTTCAGTGTTTTTGGTTTGATTACATTAGTGAATACATTTTATTACTATTATGTTATTATTTTTGATAATTATTTTTAGTTATTTATTATATTATAATTTATGATTTCATGTTTAAAACTTTAGAAACATGTCTACTAGACTCTTGTTTGTACAGATTTAAGTGAGTTATTCCTAAGAATTACAGGCCTACATTATAAAGCGCCAAATTTCCATGCAAAATAATGGTACCACTTTCAGCACCAAAAATCTGAAATAATCATACCCCCAGGGAGGTTAAGCACTAAGTAGTAATACACCTCTAATTCCAAGACACAAATGGTTGTTTCTTGTAGAACAAGACCTAAGAGTTAGTAGTTCAAACCTAAAATGACAGCAGGGCAATCCTCAGCTTGGCCAAGCTTGCAGAGCTGCAATAGTCAGAGCTAGCCCTGACTTATCAGTGGGAGAAATTATAGCAATTATGCAGATTTTTTAACTTGCTTATTAAATTGTTCCTCCTGCTTTTCATCTTATAGCAGACATACAGTGGTTTTATTGTCATGTCAGTGCTTGACCCAACTAAAGAGTCAGGATTGAGCACAGGTCACCTCTTGCCTAGAAGGCTCTGAAACAAAGTGCCTCTGCACCTAATTTTTAAATGCCGTCAACAACATTTGTCCACAAACCTGACCAACTTTACTAAATCATCAGAGCAAGTGTGTAATTTAGGGCACATATGCCATCCCTCTAAAACCAAGCATGGGCATAGGTAGCCTGCTATAAATATAAGCCAATATATGAGTCAAAAAGTACCAGTCAAGATTATTTGTTCACAATAAATGTCCTGTTTGTTCATACCTGCTTTCTTCCCAGTCTTTAGATCTCTTTGTCTCATTTGGTTTGATACAACGAATATAATGAGGTGTGCACTTCATCAGAGTATTTACAAGATCATTGGCTTGTTTCTGCAACAAAGATGAACATATTACACTGTAATATTCGATCACTGAATAATTCTATTAACATGTGTATTGCCACACAATGGCCAGTGCTAAACTTAATGTACAGCTAAAGGCAAAACTTTTTTTTAGTTTTGGATAGAGTGGAGAGGGATTAAAACACCTGTAAGATTTCATTGTTGCCCGTACCCCCGTTAAGGAGATTTTCTCTATTTGTCCTGTTTACCATTATAGAAAATGAAAATGAAAGAAAATAGTAATAGAGGGGAAATCTTCCAATGGGGACACTAGTTTTGGTGACCTGGGGGGGGGGGGGGGGGA
>BLSH010533448.1:499523-522552 GCA_018402905.1 Glandirana rugosa | reverse complement strand
CCCCACACCAGAAGGGTCCAAAAGGAATTCCCTCAAATTGCAGGGATTTCCCCTCACTCTCACAAAAAAAATCTGGCAGGGGTTATAACCCTCCCTTACTCCATCCAAAAAGAAGAAAAAGTTTTGCGTATAGTTCTACTTTAGGCTGCGTTCACACTAGTGCAAACTAGGTCTTCCCTGCATCCAATAGGAAATTGTGACTGTCTCTCAATGGAGCCGTTTCACACATCTCCATGGCGGCTGCGGAGTTGATTGCACTGTGGTCCTGTGCGTCTTTGGCTCAGTTTCAGGTCCAAATTCAGGTGAAAATTCGGGCCTGATTCGTCCCTGAAACGGAGAACAGAGACGCACTGGACCCTGCTGTGAGCCGCATCTGTATTATGCGTGAACCCAGCCTAAAGCCGACCATACATGGGTCAAATTTCACAGGAATTGGCCAAAATATGAGTAATGGATGGCTCTGCCGACACCACCTGGCTGAACTATGATTGTAGGAGCAGGGAAGGAAAGAAGTCAGCTAAACGGTAACTGTAGCCATTGTTTGGACATTCTGACAGCCACAGGTGTTGGGTGTTGGAATCCAATAGCTGGCAACAGGAGATTTATTTATAGATTCTCACTTCTATCAGAAATCTTTAAGTGTATGGCCTGTTTTAGCTAAGAAAATTGATGCCTTTTATTTCTAGGGGCTAGAAAATAAAGGAGAAGACTCAGTGGCATGTTTATTTTTGAAGTCTAAGGTTGCCCACAGACAGTGGACAGTGGTCCGTCAAGCAGTCAATGCTCATATAGTTTATGGAGTAACATGTGGGTAGCACATAAAATGAATGGCACTTCATCACACAACACCACGGTTTGCACACTGAAGTTTGTGTCACCATGCTTACAGCTTAGCAACACCAGATTGGCAGCAGGAAACATTAACCAACATTACTGGATGTATTAACATTGATATGTTATATTAATAACAGCTAGTTATATAGTTGTATAATAGTGAGATAAGTTATGCATTAATTAGACTATTGCTACCTTAATTTTCGAGCTTGCTGTTGTTGGTCTACTTTTCTTGTCTGTATCCAGTTTTTCAGGGAAAAGAATCTGTATAAAATTGCTAAGTAGAAATACGTTGGCAATATTATTTCAGATATTAAATTGTTGCAATATCATTTTTACTCATTTTTCAGCTTGTAAAAAACAAATAGACCTAAGGCCAGCGAAAACACAAAATTTTATTTGAATGACAGTTGGTTCCATTCATTGGTTCCATTCAGTATTGTGCAGGACAGGATCAAATTTGGGAGTTCAGTCTCAAAGTATAAGTGCATATGCAGATACAAAACAACACACCATACTCTAATTATAAATCAAAGTTTGTAATTAAGCTACCTGTCATTTTTAGTAGATAAAAGTGGCTATATTGCATTGTTCTTTAGCTAACCAGGTAAAATCTGACCATTAGGCTTGGTTCACACCTATGCGAATTGGATGCGGCTTAAACCGCATCCAATTCGCAGGACACTTGAAAACACATTGTTTTCAATGTGTCCGGTTCACTTATGTGCGGTGCATTCGCACTCCGCATTGCACAAAAAACGCACACGGTTTTTGTGCCATGCGGTGCGAATTCCCAGCCTGTTGAGTTCAATGGGAGCGCATGGTGTGAATCCAGCCTTAAACATAAATATAAGATATTGCTTATTTGGCGTTTGACATTGGGTCATTTGGCCTTTGGCATTGTGTTACTTGCTCAGATCAAGTACTGCCCAAAAGTATGAACAACAAAAGTCAATATATATGTGATAGAATATATATAGTCTACTTACAACTCACTGCTCTGCATCAATTCAATGAGGTCTATGAATAAAACATCTCGATTTCGCTCACAGAAACCCTCAATATCATATGATACCTGATAGAACAAAATAAAAGGTATTACACAAGACTGCAGTGCTTTTTATTTCCTTACTCTAACAGCAGTATTCCATGTTATAAATTCATCATTCAGTCATATACAGCTATGGCAACATATTTCTTTACAAAAGAGGTCCATACATAAGACACAAGAACATATATAAGTACTTGCTTCCCTAATTTAGATTTCATTGGAATTGGTTTAATCTATTGCTGTTTACCTTTCCAGCATAATGGTGAATAACAAAGCCAGAATTCCAGTTATTAAAGTGCTCATGTGTCCCCACAGCAGCTTGGAGTTTTTGTAATAGGGTCTGGTCTGCACCCCCACTTGTAGCGTGCATAGTGGCACAGACATCATCTAGCACACTCATGATTCCTGGAGGATTCTGGCAGGAAAGAGAACATTGCACACTTTATCAATACAGTCATATGCCAATATTAATGATACTAAAAGATATTAATGAGCCAATCAGCCTGCAGTGAAATCACATCATGTAAAAGTTACATTAGTGACCCCCCCCAGTTACTGTGCTTTGCACATCTTGCAATCTTTGTTGCATGTTTATTATTTTACTCACCAATTTGTTCTCGATGAGGTCACACACCACCTTATTGTTGAAGTAGTCAATTGGAGACCATTTAATGCCTTCTGCAACGTATTCTTCCTAAATGAAGTTTAATACAGAAATTATGTACAATGATTTCAATTTTTTAAATGTTAAAAATAAAATTTAAAATAAAAGCGTAAAACGTAATTTGTGTAGAATGATCCCACATTTTAAAATATAAGCTAATATAAAATTTGTAAGGAGTTTTTTTTGATTGAAGTACAAACAAATCGCTAAGTGAAGATCAGGGAGCTGACTAGTTTAGCTAACTAGATGGGTCATTTTGGAGGGGCCCAGTGGGGTGGGTTTCTGGTTTCAACTCGAACCCAACCTATTCACAGCTTGGTGAACGGACAAAAATATTGTCCGTATTTGGCCAGTCCACCCTCCCGAACATTCTACTGATGTAGCTGATAAGCTGTCATTTAGGGGCAGTAGAACTACCACCGCTAAATGACAGATCCCCGCCCGCTTACGCATTGTGTTTACATTTGAAATGAAGTGATGTTATGGCACTTCCTTCTTTTACAGTACTCAGGCAGAGCTGAAGCTGAACTTACCTGCCTGTCCATGGGGCATCAGATCACTCTTAAGAAGCCCATAGATGAGTCTTTTTTTTTCGCTCAACCAACAAGTTGAATTGAAACAACTGACTTGGTTCCCCAATCCACACACTAAATGAGCTATTGTGTTCTTACAGCAGGGAGACTTCCCTGCCCCCAGAATACATTGATCATCATGGCAGGCTATAATTGCAATAAATGTTATATTATGGTGTGATCCAGACAGACATTTACTAACTCATGTGCCACATACAAGGGGATATACTCTGGGACAACAAAGCTAAACCTAGTTACTGAGTCAATATCATCTTGCATGTGGCATAAGCACCAGAGACGGTCTGCTTTAATTAGACTCTAATCCCACAATCTTTTTTTTTTCATTATAACTGATATGTACATATCTTATATCACATGCATATGTATATCCTGTAATTATATCTGCCTGTGTGTATAGCAGTCAATGAAAAAAACTCTTGTTATATTGGGTGAGAATAGGTTCCAATGGGACATCCTTAGTTTACAGTCATATAATGTCTGTTGTTATTTGTATAGAAAAGACTGTTAGACTAGTGCTTCTTGGTGGGGCTGTGCTTATTTGTGGTTTACTGACAATCTACAAACATCCAATTATTTTTTTAATGTATTTTAACATATTGCTGTATATATTTTTAATGTATTGCTTTTTTCATACTGCTGTTTTCTATCCCGAATGAATGACATGTTGCTAAATTACATATTGTATCTGTAGTCAAACTAAGTTGTACCTGTTCAGCTTTTAACGTCAATTCAATGAAGATCTGCTGCAGTTTTTCATTCACAAAATTGATGCAAAATTGTTCAAATCCATTTTTCTGTGTACAACAGAGATAGGGTAAATGGTTATTAGTTTGTGAAAACATATTTTCCAAATATATTTTAAAGAGCTTTGGGCCTACTTCTTTAAATAGTGTTTTCAGTTTGCAGTGCTCAGATACAGTTAGTTCCGCTTTAACCTGAAGCCTTGTACACACGGGCTGAAAATCGGCTAAAATACCGGCCGACTTACGGCCCATGTCTGTTCTACAAAAGCCGGCTTGTGTCCAACTGGCATGCTGAAAATTTTTCATCTGACCAACATCTGATCCATGCTGGCAGCCAATGGCCGCCAGCTTTGATCAGTGTGGTTGATCAACTCGCTGGGTTGAACAAAGAGAACATCTAGTGTGTATTCAGCTTTAGAACAAAAAATAAATATATTCAGTTTTCTAGTCTTTAGATTTGGTGACATTGTTAGTTTTATTTTACAGACTTGTCTCCTTTATTTCCACCTGATCCTGCCAGTAAGACACTTAAGCCTTGTACACACGGTGTGACGGTCGTATGACTGAACGGCCAAAATCGTAGGTTGGCTGTTGTATCTCACGTACTGACATGCATTAAGCGATCATGCGACCAAGCCGAATGTGGTGACGTGTTACGATTGTATAAAGAGGAAGTTCGGGTGAATGTGATTTGTGAATTAGGAACGTAGGTTTCCCAGAACTGACACTTTCGGGCGTTCCTGACTTCTGAGCATGCGTGTTTTGCACAGTACAACTTGTTGGACCAATTTCTCTGTACTCACGATACAACGGTTGTACGACCGCTTGTTGTACAACAAAAGTTTTCTAGTCTGCTCATCCAACTTCTGTTGTACGACCATCGCACGTCAGCTGTTCTAATCGTGCGTACTAACGGTCGAATGATCGTACAACAAGCGGACGTACGACCATTTTCATACGACCGACGCACTGTGTGTACAGGCCTTTTCTTTCTAAAGCTGGCCATACCCTGATTTGAAATTTGGTTCAGCAGGGACTGGATGAATGCCATTCAGTGTGTGGCCATTCCTGCTTGACAGAAGTAGATTGTTTGATCAACTTCTGTTGAAGGGACATGTTAGAATTTTTTAGCCCACTGGTTGATTGAGAAAAAAAAACTACCTGTGTGCAGGGCTGGACTGGGACAAAAGTTTGGCCCTGGACTTCATCCAGAGCGGCCCAGGGCACAGCACATCAGGGTACAGGGCACAGCACATCAGGCCATATCAGCGTACAGCACATGAGGGCACATGGCACATCAGGACACATACATCAGGGCACATGGGACACATCCATCAGGGCACATGGGGCACACACATCAGGGCACATGGGGCACACATCAGGGCACATACTGTACATCAGGGCACATGGGGCACACACATCAGGGCACATGGGGCACATACTGTACATCAAGTCACAAGGGACACTGCTTCAAATCCAGAGTCGCGAATCAAGCATGTGTAATAACTCCTCTGTCATGTCACAATGCTCCCCGATGGCCCCTCCTCTCTTCTCGTCCATCCCAGGTGATGTCACAAGCCAATTGGGATGGACGAGAAGAGAGGAGCGGCCACCGGGGAGCATCGTGACATGACAGAGGAGTTATTACACATGCTTCCTGCGCTTCCTGTCGGTGATTGATGGGCTATCGCCGCGGACCTCCGCAGAACGGCTGGCCCCTGAAATAGCAAGGCTGGCCAACTGAGCCATCGGCCCACCGGGAAACTCCCGGTATTCCCGATGGCCAGTACAGGCCTGCCTGTGTGTGGACAGCTTAAGGCTACTTTCACACTGAGGCGCTTTACAGGCGCTATTTAGCTAAAAATAGCACCTGTAAAGCGCCTCAAAAATCCCTCCCCATCCATCCCAATGTGAAAGCCCTGAGTGCTTTCACACTGGGGAGGTGCGCTTGCAGGACGTTACAAAAAGTCCTGCAAGCAGCATCTTTGGGGCGGTGCGGTGAGCGGTGATATACCGCTCCTCCACCGCCCCTGCCCATTGAAAACAATGGGCAGCGCTTCCAAAGCTTCCAAAGCTCGATAGCGTGGCGTGCCGGCACGTTTAACCCCGTTTTAACCCCTTGTGGGGGGTTAAAAGCGCCGCACCCCCAGCTGAATAGCAGCGCCATAGCGCCGCAATAACAGCGGTAAATCCCCGCTGAAACTAGCAGGGATTTACTGCTACCGCCTGCCTGCCCCAGTGTGAAAGTACTCTTAGGGTGGCCTAGTACAAGGAATATGTTAGTACTATAAAACACTCCCCCTTATTGTTATCTGCATGACATAGGGGAAGGTATTCTGCAGTTTGCAGGGGAAACTGCTAAAGATGCTGACAACAGTGTAGCAGGGGGAGCAATCACAAAAACGTATCAGCTCACGTGTTGTGGCAGGTTCAACAGGCATTGTTTAACACTTCTTGAAATTATATAACAGAACACTTTTTACCGTATATTTAACATATCAAAAGGGAGCAAATAGGAGAAGTTAATTGTTAGGGTTTATTAGGTGCGTAGAATATTCAATATGGGAAAGTTCAAGGTAGATTATACTGCACGTGCTTTAATAGATAATCTTTGCCAACATTAAAGACAGTTTGTCACTAGACCCCATACACACTATTAGATTTTCTGCAGATATTTGTCTTCAGATTTACCAAAACCATGTAGTGCAAGGGCCTGCCTGATTGCATAAAAATTGAAACGCTTAAGGTTTGACCTCATATTATATGGTTTTGGTAAATCTGCAGAAAATCGAATGTACGGTGTCTAACCACTTATCAGTCTATTCATTTTTGTTACATTGTTACTATTGAGCAGAAAAGAAATAAAATTTTAATTAGTCAAAAATGATTTCCAGATAAAAAAACTCTTTATCAAGAAATTAAGCCACACATTTAATAAATGGATAAAGCAAATAACGCTGTCAAATGCATGCCATTGTATAACTAGAGAAATATGCATAGGAAAATAAAGTACCTGAAAAATTTCAAACCCATAGATATCCAATACTCCAATGCTGTATTCTTCATGGGGTTTTTGCATAGCCTTATTAATTGACTAGAAAAAAAAAGTGGTCAGTTATACTGCAAACGATACTGAAATATTAACAGTTAACTGAAAGAAGTAGGCAGAGATGGAAAGAAAATTGATCAATACCATGTTAAACAACTTGCCATTTTAATTGCTGTTTGTAAAAGGAGAAATGTGAAAATGTTTTATCCTTTTTATAAACATGATATTAAGGCAGTTATAATTGTGGACCTTTAGGCCTCATACACATGGGCGTATCTAAAATAAACTAATATAAAATAAACAAAACATCGGGCCCGACGTCATGGAAAAAAAATCAGCGTTTTTCGGCGTTATGCATCGGCGTTAGTGAGCGTTAGTGAGCGTCGGCGTCAATAGGCGTTTTTAAAAAAAAAACATCCCTCTGCTATTTTTCAACCTAAAAACGTTGGCGTCAAAAAACGCCGGAAAACACCGGTACACTATTAGTTGGTGTTTGTTGGCGTTAGTTGGCGTTTTGCAGCGTCAAAAAATGGCAAAACGTTACAGTCTCAGAACGCGATGACCGTGGGTTCTACTTTCAGCTCACTAACGCCGACACCATCTACAGCTCAAAAACGCCGACGTTTTTATGGGGCCATTGACTAACATGGAGAGCTGCAAAAAACGCCATAAAACGCCGGCGTCAAAAACGTCCGTGTGTATGAGGCCTTAAAGTAGAATAACTGCCTAACACTAACTATTCTTAAACCCCCCCCCTCCTGCTACCTATCCTGCCTACCCTATGTAAAAAAAGATGTATACAATTTTTCAGGCCACTCTGTTCCTGTCATGTGATCCTGCAGCTCCAGCTTCTCTGGACTATGGGAGCCTATGGGTGACATCATCGCTCCCGGAATTCCTAGCCGTTGTCAAGTGCTCCCTGACACAGCTGCAGGATCACATAATGAGACCGGAAAGGACTAAAAAAAAAGGTAAGTATGCAGATCTTTTTTAAACATAGGGTAGACAGGATAGGTGACAGGAAGGGGTAAGGGACATTTTTAGGCAGGAATTCCACTTTAAACTTAATATACAAACAAACTTATTTTCAAACTTTTCTTTTCCATTTACCATAAGATTAAAGAGGAACTGCAGTCTGCTTACATCATTTGTAATAAAAACATATTTGCCATTCTGAAGCTTCCCTCCAACCACTTTGCATATTATTTTATATATACTGTGATTCTGTACTTGCCAAATATGCTGCAAAAATCTCCCTCCACTGAGTCTGGCTGCAATCATTTTAACTGTGGGCAGCTGAAGCTGCTGCCTGATCACTTCCTGGATTTACACAGACACACAGAGGCACACCTCCAGCTCTGCAGCTCTCATTGGCCCTCGTATGACTCATCCCCCCTCCCTTCCTGGCAAACTCTCACGAGAGTGAGAAAGAGAGCCGTGCATGATGTCATAAGCTAAATTGCAAAGGTTTGGGGGAGATATGAGAGTAAGTAGTGCTATTAGCTGTCTTCCTCTGTTGCACAGTAATTCAGTAGTACTAGTAAATTCTGTGCCAAAGAATGGTTCCTAGTATTATAACCAGAATAAGTACAGAGCAGCAGGTCATTATTACAGGACTGATTTAGAAATATTATATAGAACAGAAGACAGAGGGTGGAAAGTAGGCAAGGTGTGATATCAGGTTTTGGTCTGCTTTTTGGTCTAACTGGCATTCTGTGTTTGGGGACAAGCAGGCAAATCAATTAGGGAAAATCGTATAGCATCATCAGTGGGACCTACATATTTTCTGTTTACTTACTTCCACCAGGAAATCAAACATTCGGGAATACAGAGCTTTGGACAGAGCATCTCTTGTATACGTGGCTTGTTCCACATTTAAGGTAACTGTGATGGACTCAGAACGTCCCCCCCACTTACTATCCATCTTACGGCTGGTGAGTTTATCATTTAGGCGGTCCTTGTCAATACCAACCAGGTAGGCAGGGAAGGCCAGCACTATAACATATAAGACAGAGGCATGATATTTCAATTTTTGAACCATATTATATGGCAAGTTCCTACTACAAATGGCTATAAATAAGAGACAGTTTTATGCTATAATGAACACATTTTAAAATGTTACATTCCTTTAGTAAATGCATGCTTGCACAATGTATTGCCAAAGTGACATGGCCATATTTTTAAAGTTGAACTTTTGTCAGAAAATTAAGTCCTGCTAGATCTCTTTAGGCTGGTCCCTTTTGCAGGTATAGGTATGAAAAACAGTAAAAATAAGAGCCTATACTGTTTAAAATCCAGTAATACACTGTCTCACCCTACTCTGCACATGTTAAGTTGCCCTCTATTTTTTGGCGCTGTGCCAATATTGTAGAGGCTGATCTGCTGATAGCCTAATGATTTACTGCTGTTGGGGCTCTGGGCTTCAGCAAAATAGTAGCCTCCAGCAAGAGGAACCAGGAGCAATGCTGGAGGCAATTTACAGCCCACACCAACTTTCTTAGCATAATTATTCATGTGGATGGTTCCTTGCTAAAAAAATATTATTTTTGAAAGCTGTTATGGGTAAAGTTCCACTTTCAGTTCTGGAAGGGAGCACAATTCTATATACTGTAAATATCAAGTTTTAAAAACATATCTAGAAATGTTTACGGGATGAAAATGGATTATTGATTTCACGCTGAGGTGCTTTACAGGTCATATTTAGCTAAAAAGCTCAAAAATACCCCCCATCCACCCCAGTGTGAAAGCTTGAGTGCTTTCACACTGGGACGGTGCGCTTGTGGGACTTTACAAAAATTCCTGCAAGCAGCATCTTTGGGGCGGTGAGGTGAGCGGTGTATATACCCCTGCCATTGAACTGAATGGCAATCGCTTCCAAAGCGGCTGCACACCGCCTCGGAAGCGCGGAGTGCCGGTACTTTTAACCCCACTGAAAAGAGGCGCTGCAGCCCCAGTAAAATAGAGCTAAAACTAGCGGGGTCTTACCGCGGCTGCAGTCTGAAAGTAGCCTTACTAACAGGAATAACTTTAGACCCCTTTCACACTGAAGCGCTTTTCAGTCGCTAAAATAAATGAATGCTTTCACACTGGGGCGGTTCGCTGGCAGGGTGGTGACAAAAACTCTTGCAAGCAGTATCTTCTTTGAGCCCTAAAAAAAGGCACCTCAAAACGCCCCTCTCCATTGAAATGAATGGAAAGTGCCCCAAAGGTGCTTGAAAAGAACACTAAAAGCACCTCAAAAGCGCCTCAAAATGGTTCTTTTGAGTCATGTGACCTTCAAAAAAGCACACTGCTAACACCTCAAAAGCGATTGAAAAGCACAACAAAAGTGCTGCAAAAGCGCCCAACGTTTTGTGGGCAGCTTTCAAGCTCCTCAGTGTGAAAGGGGTCTTACTGAAGTAATATTTATATTTGATGTTTTATTGCACATAACATGTTTGGAATCTTATAACTCGCCGCAACCTGATTGTTTATATTTTACCAAACATAGTTTAGTACATTATGTTTGTGTGCACTAAGTTAACTTTATTGTATTTTTTCTGAAAATGTGGTAAGCATATTTGCTAATACCATGTGACATAGAAAATTGCAACTACCACTGTTTTATTCTCCATGGGGTTGTGGTAGCTAATCTGTGGCCTAAAATGTGTTTTTAGTGAGTGAGTGCAAAAATGAAAAATGGCTCTGGTAGCAAGGTGGTTAGATGATATGCTTTAGGGGATGCCTGAAAGCTGAATAAAAAGAATGACACATTAAACATATGTCAGTAGTAACCTCATCACTCCCATGATCCATAAAGTCTGAATAAAATATCCAATAGGTAAATGCAAAGGACCTTGCAGCTCCTCTAGTTGATCAGGGGTGATCCTCACTAGTGCAGAGGGAGTAAGCACAGGATTGTGTGATGAAGCCACAGCACCCCAGGACTCCCTGCAGCTGTCAAGCTGCTATCAGTAATGCCGTAAACCAGCCTTTTCAGCTTAAGAAAGGGGCAGAACCCTGAAATGTGTTGTCATTCAGCATTAGAGAGCTCAGGAAATAGTGTTATCTGGCAAGGCTCTAGCTGCCTGGACTCCGTCTATGTCTGCCTGTCAGCAGATCCAGTGTGCCTGGCATTACTGATCAAAGCTTTTACTAACAAAGTGTCTGGCTGCTGAATGTCAACAAACTGGCCAGTAATGCTGGCTGACAACACTGACCAAATATGGTCATTTTTGGTGAATGACATCACCCAAGATACCCGCCGGTTTGTTTACAATTCTGTGATGGCAGTGCAAGTGGCATGCTGATTGGGGAGTTAGCAGATTGACGGAGAGATCAGCTCATTAATCTTCTGCTTCTCCCTTTGTTGTCCAGTCACAGAGTGGGGGGTGGGACCTGTAAATCAAGGTAACACTGCAGCAGAGAAAGATCAGTTTTCCTTCCCTGCTAGACAGGGCGGCGCTGTGGGACAGAGCTGTGTATATCCTGGGACTCGATGGACAGAAATACAACTCCGTTGGTAGGTACAATAGCCCTATATATGTATTTCATCTGTTTTTTTTTTGTTGTCTGCCTAGTGCTTAGCGTTACCCTAATTCATATTACTGAAAAAGTCAGCTGCCTGTTTTTGGAGGTTTATTATTCCCTTAGATATTATAGAAGAATTATAGGATACCACAATATGTTTTTTTCTCTTTTAGGTAGAACACAGTTTAATAGTAATTGATCTAAGAAAGCACTACTCACAATCAGTACATTCCACCATGGCATAGTTTCCTTGTTCTTGGAAGCTGATGTTTCCCAGATGTAAGATGCCCGCTGTTATCTGTAGGACCATCTGCTGGTGTTCTCCAGAAATACCAATGACTTGCATGGCATTCTAGTGAGACCAGATAAGGACAATGCCATGAACAAATCATAACAGTAACTGCAAATTATTCCATAAGTCGATCATTCAGATTATTGGATATAGAATTCATAAATGTTTACCATCATTTCACAGAAGTCATTTTTATCATCTGTCCCATCCACTTTATATGTATCTGACTGGTTTAAGTAGAAATAGTAATCAGGATTCATAATGCCCAAATTTTGTCTCATGTCTGGTGAAGCTCCCTCAATCAGCTTTAAAAGATGAGAAAGAACCAGTTACTAGCTTTAATTATACAATCATAGCATGCATTTAAATGTTTTAACCAGTAAGTTTTAAAATCTAAATCAGCTTAATTAACTTTAGTGGTATAATTTCATTTCAAAATATGGTAAAAAATATGCTGAAAATATTATTTGTGTTCATTGCATTGGCTGCAGACAATTGGCATAACAGTTTTTAACCTTTTTTTTAAATTCCTTATTTTAGAATTTTCAAATAGATGCATTTGGAGGCAGCTATCAGGTACAAATATTTGGAAACCATACGGCACATGAATATTCATATACACACATGAAAACAAAATGCATACATGTATTAGGGAGTTCAATCTTTAAGCCCAAACGCCGGCTTGGGAGTAGCCACCGTGGTTTAACTTGCTATTTTCCAAACAGGAGGACCCAACAGTGAAGTGCCAGCCCCACCAGGAGATGTGGTGACCATCACACTAGTGGGCCCCTCCACCATCCCAAATGGGAGGAAAGCAGTTGATCAACCAAAAAAGATACAAATAGGAGAGGAATAAAAGGATAAGTAAAGCTAAACAGAGAAAAGAACAGGCAAAAGTCTAGAAGAAAGAGAGAGTGAAAGGAAAAAAAGGGGGGCAGGGGTTGAGTGAGAGAAAGGGTAGTGTGGGGGCAAGGGATAGGGAGTCTGACTGAATGCCAGTAGTGGGCATAGTGTAGAACTGGATGAGAGGCAGTTTAGGAACACTCTAAAAGAGACCGATATTCAGGTGTGAAGATGAAGCATGTCCAATAAAATCACATCTTCCAAAACTGTACTTCTGTATGGTTTGATGTAGCCATCAAGGCTTTAATATTGTTACCCTTCTTTAGCCAAACACTGATTGGTGGAGCGATAGATTGTATCTAACATAGTGGTAAACATGATTTGGCTGAGTGAGGTGGAGGAGGAAAACACCAGGGTTTCCCCCAACTGGACATCAGTAAAGCTGAAGGAGAACTTTTTAACCCAATCCCAGAAGCTACAACACTGGTTAAGAACAGAATATGTGAAGCATAGTCTCCTTACATTGATGGCATCTTTAACAGAGAGATGAACACTGTGGAAATATTTTCTGCAATACCACTGGGCCCCATAACAGAGTGACAATTTTCTAATTAATTTCCAGAATTGTGCTTAAGATAGAGGGCAGAAACAGAATACAGTCCTCACCCTTTCTTCCACTGCCTTCCTTAGCATTGCTAAACCGTAACAAAGGGTCTGCTTAATCAATAATCAAAGCTAAACTCCTGACAAAGTAAAAAACCTCCCTTGTAGCCCTGTTTTATTTAACCAATCCTCCTTTACCACAGACTCCCTCCAAGCTGTAACACCTGTACCTTGTAGACCAATCCTTGCAGTCTCTTATCCCCTATGCTCTGGCATTTGCAGGTCCTCTTATCTCTCCAAGCACAAGTCAGAACCCATAGCCCTGTACTGGACATGAGGATGCCGAGGAACAGTCCACTGTTTTGAGCATAGGGAAAAGAGCAATACCTGCCTTGGGAGAAAAGGAGTGGTTAAGTAAAACTCATTCCCCAGTTCTGTAGACATAAATGAGCACTTAACTCTTGAAGTATGGGGGCAACCCCACCACAAAGGAGGATTTTGCTTTCTCCTGGGATAGGCTTTAAGATAAAGCACTTATGTGGATTTCCCAT
Organism: Glandirana rugosa; assembly: GCA_018402905.1. Taxonomy (NCBI): domain Eukaryota; kingdom Metazoa; phylum Chordata; class Amphibia; order Anura; family Ranidae; genus Glandirana; species Glandirana rugosa. The sequence continues at coordinate 508,820 of BLSH010533448.1, read as the reverse complement.
GATTTATTCATTTATGTTATAGCTCCAGGCACCTCTACAAATTTTCAGGCTAATAAGGTGAAAATAAACTCCAAGTACTAGCATGGGCAAATGGCAATAACAGTTATAGTTACTGCTAATGTAACAATCAGTGTTAACCTTTTTAAGATCACCAGAAGTCATAGATGTCCAGGCTACATTTAGCAGCATCAGCACGTATCTGTTATCTCAACAAAAATGCCATTACTAATTTTCATATCTAAATAATTAGTATACATTTTTAAAGGGTAAAATAGATTTTTATTTGGTACATTACATAAAAAACTGTTATGTTTTTATTATAGTCTGACAAAAGTGCAAAAAAGTGTTGCTTTGCAGTCTACTGAAAAAAATGAGCCACTGAGATCTATAGACGCCTTTAAAATTGAATGGGCACGGTCAGAACACCACAGTCATTGACATACCAAAAAATCTGCTATATAAGTGTGAATGACACCTCAAATACACTGCATGCAGCTTTAAAATGTAGTATCATAACAAAATGAGGCAACTAGTAATGACTATGTGTAAAAACAGTTACTTATGGCATTGATGTTATCTGACGTTTGATAGCTACTGGTTACTATGTGTTACTGCATTTACACATGCCTAATTTACTATAGAACACTGCAATGAACATAATATCATATGAATGGTTTGTGTTTCCACATATCTATATATTTACCTGGTAAAAGACATGAAAATTGCGCTCACTTTCATTCTGGCTAACGACACGGGATTTTTCCAGCAGAAAGTTTGATATTTTGCCTCCATCCGGCTCTCCTCCACGGCTGAACTGTATTTCAAAGTATTTACCCTATCATAAGAAACCAAAATGTTATAGCTGAAACAACTTTTTCTTCTTATGAAACACCCTACTAAGGCAAATCACCTAGATAGGTAGTATTGCTGCAAGTAGTCAATAGTTTTCCTTTTGCTCTTGAATCTTCCCTACTGCAAAAAAAAAAAAGAGTCCCCGATTTCTGCTTGCTGCCATAGAGCAATCGTGGACATGACTTTGTCTTCTAAGGGCAGCTATTTCTACATAATAACATAATTCAGCATACAAGATACTATAGACTCAGCTCTTTCAAATAGATATTTCCATCCCTTTCTCTATAATACCAAGCAACATTTACAGTGCCTTGAAAAAGTATTCATACCCCTTCACATTTTCCACATTTTGCCATGTTACAACCAAAAACGTAATGTATTTAATTGGGATTTTATGTGATAGACCAACACAAAGTGGCACATAATTGTGAAGTGGAAGGAAAATGATAAATGGTTTTCAATTTTTTTTTTACAAATAAATATCTGAAAAGTGTGGCATGCATTTGTATTCAGCCCCCCCCTGCCCACCCGAGGCAATACTTTGTAGAACCACCTTTCACTGCAATTACAGCTGCAAGTCTTTTTGGGGATGTCTCTACCAGCTTTGCACATCTAGAGAGTCAAATTTTTGCCCATTCTTTGCAAAATAGTTCAAGCTCTGTCAAACTGGATGGAAGGCATCCGTGAACAGCATGCTTCAAGTCTTGGCACAGATTCTCAATTTGATTTAGGTCTGGACTTTGACTGGGCCATTCTAACACATAAATATTCTTTGATCTAAACCATTGCATTGTAGTTCTGGCTGCATGTTTAGGGTCGTTGTCTTGCTGGAAGGTGAATCTCCGCCCCAGTCTTAAATCTCTTGCAGACTCTAACAGGTTTTCTTCTAAGATTGCCCTGTATTTGACTCCATCCATCTTCCCATCAACTCTGTCCAGCTTCCCTGTCCTTGTTGAAGAGAAGCATCCCCACAACATGATACTGCCATCACCATGTTCACAGTGGGGATAATGTGTTCAGGGTGATGGGTAGTGTTTGTTTTCCACCACACATAGCGTTTTGCTTTTAGGTGAAAAAGTTACATTTCGGGCTCATCTGACCAGAGCACCTTCTTCCACATGTTTGCTGGGTCCCCTTCATGGCTTCTCGCAAACTTCAAACAGGACTTTCTATGGCTTTCTTTCAACAATGGCTTTCTTCTTGCCACTCTTCCATAAAGGTCAGATTTGTGGAGTGCACGACTAATAGTTGTCCCGTGGACAGATTCTCCCGCTTGATCTGTGGATCTCTGCAGCTCCTTCAGAGTTACCATGGGTCTCTAGGCTGCTTCTCTGATTAATTGTCTCCTTGCCCGGTCTGTCAATTTAGATGGACGGCCATGTCTTGGTAGGATTGCAGTTGTGCCATACTCTTTCCATTTTCAGATGATGGATTGAACAGAGCTCCGTGAGATGTTCAAAAGCTTGGGATATTTTTTTGTTACCTAACCCTGCTTTAAATTTCTCCACAACTTTATCTCTGACCTGTCTGGTGTGTTCCTTGGCCTTCATGATGTTTTTTATTCACTATGGTTACTAGCAAACCTCTAAGAGCTACGCAGAACAGCTGCATTTATACTGAGATTAAATTACACACAGGTGGATTCTACTTATTAATTAGGTCTGAAGGCAATTGGATCCACTAGATTTTAGTTAGGGGTATTAGAGTGAAAACAAATGCACGCCACAATATTCAGATATTTATTTGTAAAAAAAATTTGAAAACCATTTATCATCTTCCTTCCACTTCACAATTATGTGCCACTATGTGTTGGTCTATCACATAAAATCCCAATAAAATACATTTACGTTTTTAGTTGTAACATGACAAAATGTGGAAAATTTAAAGGGGCATGAATACTTTTTCAAGGCATTGTAAACGTGATACATACTTTTAAAATCTATAAGACCCTGAATGTATGAAAAGCATTAGCCGTTATTTACAAAATTTTGAAGAAAAAATTGTGTTACAAATGCTAATTTCATTGTTTTATATAGATTTATGCTTCATATATGACTTAATGGACCTAAACTCAAAATGACATAAAGTTATTTTAGGCTTGTGAAGATGGGTAAATTATGAATAATAAAAGAGCTTAAATACTTACCTTTCCTGGAAAAATGCAGTTCCAGGTTCTCTCAAAAGCACATCCCTTCACTCAAACCTTTTGTTTATAGGATTTGAGTTCCAATTCATTTTCAGCACACATGATATGACCAAAAGGCTTTTGGTTCTGCGATCAGCACTGGAACTGCATGTTTTACAGGATAACTAAGCATTACAGCCCTTCTTATACACTTTATTTAACCTCTAGTCTACAACAAGAATGTTAACATAGTTTTAAAGCTCCAGTTTTGTTAGAAAAAGCAAGAACTTCCATATGGAATTCAGTGTAGAAATGTTAGCAAACTTTCTTGCAATTTCTTACACTTCTGGGCTCTGAACACATGTCTATCTTACTATGTCCATCCATGGGAAAAAAAATACGGTAAGCTGACAGGGGTCTTAACCCTTGCCTATACCAACCATTGCCAACCTGCACTATTAACCCCTAAGAAAGGCTCCAGAGCGGATCTGAAATGCCGGGACGACGTCCATGGACGTCGTCCTTTGTGCATGCTCCCGCTCCCGTGGGTCAGGTGGACTCGATGTCCGCTCGAGACCCACGATCGCCTGACAGAGCTGCAGAATGGGGAACCGCCGATGTAAACACGGCGGTTCTGCGTTCTGTGACAGGGGACATGACAGATCTACTGATCCCTGTCACTGAGATCAGTTAGGTCTGTTATGTCCCGGCCAGCCCACCCCCCCCCCCCACAGTTAGAACACACCCAGGGAACACTGTTAACCCCTTCACTGCCCCCTGCAGGTTAACCCCTTCACTGCCAATGACATTTATACAGTAATCAGTGGACATTGAAATTTCTGATCGCTGTATAAATGTCATTGGTCCCAAAAATGTGTAAAAAAATGTCCAACATTTCTGCTGCAATATCGCAGTCCCAATAAAAATTGCAGATCGCCGCCATTACTAGTAAAAAATAAAATAATAAAAATGCCATAAATCAATTCCCATAGTTTGTAGACGCGATAACTTTTGCGCAAACCAATCAATATACGCTGATTTCTATTTTTTTACCAAAAATATGTAGAAGAATATATATCGGCCTAAACTGATGAATAATTTTTTTTTTATGGATTTGTATTTTAGCAAAAATTAAAAAATATTGTTCTTTTATGCAAAATTGGCGCTCATTTTTTGTTTATAGTGGTGATCAGAAATGACGCAGAGGGGATCAAATACCACCAAAAGAAAGCTCTATTTGTGTGAAAAAAAGGACGCAAATTGTATTTGGGTACAAAGTCGCACGACCGTGCAATTGTCATTCAAAATGCGACAGCGCTGAAAGCCGAAAATTGGTCTGAGCAGGAGGGGGGTTTAAGTGCCCAGTAAGGAAGTGGTTATAAACCCTGGTTGCAAATTGTTTGTCTGTGCCAGGAAATTTGTTTACAGCAAAAATTGAATTCCATTTGCATGGGATGTCCCCAGTTTGACCTTCACCTCTATGTTCATTTTTTGGAAGTACATCAAGCCACTTCTGTATATAAATGGAAATTCAGAAAATGGTTCTCCATTATAACCTACAACACACAAAATGTGCTCAATTTGTAAAGGTATGGAAATGTAAAAAAAATGTTTTCCATTATGGCTAAATAAATACAAAAAGTGCACATTCCTATTTCTCATTTTCCACAAATGATGTGCATGCAATGTCAGTAATTCATCATGCACACAGTGCAGAACAGCAGGCAGCGTGTTTAGTACACTATGCTTGTACATATTAGGAGACTCAACAGCAAGAGGAAGCAGTGGCGGTCCTCACTGGACTTCTCATCCCCAGACCTTATAGTGGCCATCTTGATCTACTGCCATTACCAAACTCTTGGAAAGGATCTGGGGCAGAACACACTCCTTCAGCATTATGCACAGTAATGCACCTGCCCATAACTAGCACCAGTTCCTGTGTAGAGGTACTTGGAAGCCTCCAGTTTTAGATGGTACTCTTGTTTGTGGCAAGCAACATCCATCATTTCACTTCTCAGCCGATTTGTATTAATTCTGAAAAATCTCCTTTATGATTTTTATCTGACATTAATACACTACTCCACGCACTTACAAATCGACTTGAATTGTTGTTTCTGACTGTCTTGGCATTGCCAAATGCTTCAAGAAGAGGGTTAGACTGGAGAATGATATCTTTTACGTGCTGGAAAATAAAAACAAGGGAACAATTCAAATATTACATTTACATTCCAAGGAACAGATATTAGATAATGCTAATTCCACCATAACTGGGTAACTGTTGGGAGGTTTAGTACACATCCATAACCACCTAATCTTGGTGAGACCAGTATGTTGGTTGGTTTGAATTATCGTGACCAACAGTTACTGTTCCCTGAGATAACATTGGTGAAAAGAGTGCCTACATATTGTATAGAAGTGCACAATAATGCAAGAGTATGTATATTAATGCTGTATTCTCTCAAAAGATATACAACATTGTGTGTGTATATAGAGCATCTCACAAAAGTGAGTACACCCCCACATTTCTGTAAATATTTTATTATATATTTTCATGTGACAACACTGAAGAAATGACACTTTGCTACAATGTAAAGTAGTGAGTGTACAGCTTGTATAATAGTGTAAATTTGCTGTCACCTCAAAATAACTCAACATACAGCCATTAATGTCTAAACCGCTGGCAACAAAAGTGAGTACACCCCTAAGTGAAAATGTCCAAATTGGGCCCAAAGTGTCAATATTTTGTGTGGCCACCATTATTTTCCAGCACTGCCTTCACAGGTTGCCACTGAAGTCTTCTTCCACTCCTCCACGATGTCATCACGGAGCTGGTGGATGTTAGAGACTTTGCGCGCCTCCACCTTCCGTTTGAGGATGCCCCACAGATGCTCAATAGGGTTTAGGTCTGAAGACATGCTTGGCCAGTCCATCACCTTTACCCTCAGCTTCTTTAGCATGGCAGTGGTCGTCTTGGAGGTGTGTTTGGGGTCGTTAACATGTTGGAGTACTGCCCTGCGGCCCAGTCTCCAAAGAGAGGGGATCATGCTCTGCTTCATGTCAGAAAATTAGAATATTGCATAAGCAGATTACCAGCAGATGACATGGCTCCCCAAATCATCACGGAACGTGGCAACTTCACACTGGACCTCATACAAACTTGGATTCTGTGCCTCTCCACTCTTCCTCCAGACTCTGGGACCTTGATTTCCCAATAAAATCCAAAATTTTCCACAGTCTGTGATGATTTGGGAAGCCATGTCATCTGCTGGTGTTGGTCCACTGTGTTTTATTCAGTCCAAAGTCAGCGCAGCCATCTACCAGGAAATTCTAGAGCACTTCATGCTTCCCTCTGCTAACCAGCTTTATGGAGATGCTGGTGTCATTTTCCAGCAGAACTTGGTACCTGTCCACACTTCCAAAAGTACCAATACTTGGTTTAATGATCACGGTATCACTGTGCTTGATTGGCCAGCAAACACGCCTGACCTAAATCCCATAGAGAATCTGTGGGGTATTGTCAAGCGGAAGATGAGAGACACCAGGCCCAAAATGCAGATGAGCTGAAAGTCGCTAGCAAAGCAACCTGGGCTTCCATAACACCTCAACAATGACACAGGCTGATCACCTCCATGCTACACCGTATTAATACAGTAATTGATGCAAAAGGAGCCTTGAGCAAGTATTGAGTGCATACCACACTGTACATGGACATACTTTTTAGTAAGCCAACATTTATGTATTAAAAATCGTTTTTTTTATTAGTCTTATGTAATATTCAAATTTTCTGAGATACTAAATTTTGGGTTTTCTCTAGCTGTAAGCCATAATCATCAAACTTAAAAGAAAGAAATGCTTGAAATATATCACTCTGTGTGTAACACATCTATATAAAATACATGAGTTTCACTTTTTGAATTGAATTACTGAAATTAAATTTTTGATGATATTCTAATTTTATGAGATGCATCTGTATATACACTGGCAAGCTTTTGAGGACACACAACCCTGAGGTACCTACCCTATAAACCTATCCAAGTCTATGAGCTCTATGAGTTTTTTGTTTGTGTTTGTAGGTGATTGACCTTTTCTTCTTAATGGAAAAAACAGCTTCACTAGTTTATTATTTTTCTTTATTATTGTATCTTCCAATTCTTCACTCAACTGTCACTGTCTTCTAATGGGGGTATGACAACTGACATGTAAAACCTGAACTTTATTTACAATCCAGTGTCATGGACAGGTAAGACAGGGTCATCCTGTATCTCTGACAGTTCCTGTGTAAACAGGGCTATGTTTAAAACGTATTTACTTCACAGTGTAAACTTTTCAAACTAAAATTCAGCCACTTAGAGCTCAGTCTCAGGTTGATGGCCAGTTCACACCAATAGTTGCACACTTTTGTTTTAAACACTTTTTATTGACAAGTGTACAAAACATTAGACATATTCAACAATTATGCTCAACATGAGCATCATAGTATATACATTATTTCACAAAAGTGAGTACACCCCTCACATTTTTGTAAATATTTTATTATATCTTTTCATGTGACAACACTGAAGAAATTACACTTTGCTACAATGTAAAGTAGTAAGTGTACAGCTTGTATAAAAGTGTAAATTTGCTGTCCCCCTCAAAATAACTCAACACTCAGCCATTAATGTCTAAATCACTGGCAACAAAAGTGAGTACACCCCTAAGGGAAAATGTCCAAATTGGCCCCAAAGTGTCAATATTTTGTGTGGCCACCATTATTTTTCAGCACTGCCTTAACCCTCTTGGGCATGGAGTTCACCAGAGCTTCACAGGTTGCTACTGGAGTCCTCCTCATGGAGCTGATGGATGTTAGAGACCTTGCACTCCTCCACCTTCGGTTTGAGGATGCCCCACAGATGCTCAATGGGGTTTAGGTCTGGAAACATGTTGGCCAGTCCATCACCTTTACCCTCAGCTGCTTTAGCAAGTCAGTGGTCACCTTGGAGGTGTGTTTGGGTCATTATGTTGGAATACTGCCCTGCGGTCTCTGAAGGGAGGGAATCATGCTCTGCTTCAGCATGCCACAGTACATGTTGGCATTCATGGTTCCCTCAATGAACTGTAGCTCCCCAGTGCCGGCAGCACTCATGCAGCCCCAGACCATGACACTTCCACCACTCTGCTTGACTGTAGGCAAGACGCACTTGTCTTTGTACTCTTTACCTGGTTGCTGCCACACACGTTTGACACCATCTGAACCAAATAAGTTTATCTTGGTCTCATCAGACCACAGCACATCGTTCCAGTAATCCATGTCCTTAGTCTGCTTGTCTTCAGCAAACTGTTTGTGGGCTTTCTTGTGCATCATCTTTAAAACAGGCTTCCTTCTGTAAAGGACAGCCATGCAGACCAATTTGATGCAGTGTGCGGCTTATGGTCTGATCACTGACAGGCTGACCCCCCCACCCCTTCAACCTCTGCAGCAATGCTGGCAGCACTCATACGTCTATTTCCCAAAGACAACCTCCGGATATAATGCTGAGCACGTGCACTCATCTTCTTTGGTCGACCATGGCGAGGCCTGTTCTGAGTGGAACCTCTCCTGTTAAACCACTGTATGGTCTTGGCCACCATGCTGCAGCTGAGTTTCAGGGTCTTGGCAATCTTCTTATAGCCTAGGCCAGTGATTCTCAACCGGGGTTCCGTGGAACCCTAGGGTTCCGCGAGAGGTCCCCAGGGGTTCCGCCACGATCTGCTGTTCATCACAAGCAGATGAACAGTGGATCGCATTCCCCACATAGCTGACAGGTTGTAGAGATGACAACTCACATACTGTCCCACGCCTAACACAGCCGCCCCTCCCCTCCATCCCAGGTGCCTGTGTAATGCAAATGTGCTGTAAGGTCATTCAGGAGGGACGAGAGAAGAGAGCGGGCGGGAATCGGCATTCCGGGCATTCCAGCGACATTCTGAGCATTCTGGGCATACCAGCACCTTCCCTGAGCTACTCTACATGAGGAATATAATGAAAGATGCCAGTATTGTGCCCACCAGTTTTCTTCTGGCCCCCTTGAACTATACTATTCACTTCTGACCCCCTGTACTGTGTTCCTCCTGCCCCCTGTACTGTGTTCCTCCTGTGCCCCCTGTACTGTGTTCCTCCTGTGCCCCCTGTACTGTGCTCCTCCTGTGCCCCCTGTACTGCGCTCCTCCTGTGCCCCCAGTACTGTGCTCCTCCTGTGCCCCCAGTACTGTGCTCCTAGGTGACAAGTAGACGAACACTACTTGTCGTCTAGCACCGCCTTGGGGACCCCTGGAGAGCGCCTTGGGATCCCAAGGTGCCT